>VWZI01021176.1:294704-331689 GCA_013396835.1 Psilopogon haemacephalus | reverse complement strand
GGGCCGCGCCAGCCCTCAGCGCCTCGCCAGGTGCCTACCCACCACCCCCACCTGAGTTCCCCCCACCGCCGCCACCACGGCCTGCTGCTAGCAAGCTAGGTGCCCTCTCGCTGGGCTCCTTCAGTAAGCCGGCCAGCAAGGACAACGTCTTTGGGCAGAGCTGCTTGGCTGCCCTCTCCACTGCCTGCCAGAACATGATTGCCAGCCTGGGTGCCCCCAACCTCAATGTCACCTTCAACAAGAAGAGCCCAGCTGAGGCCAAGCGCAAGCTCAGCCAGGCCGATCCTGACCCACCGCCGCCTGCTGCCCCGGACTACTTCCCAGCAGGGCCGCCAGCAGGCGGGGGTGGCACGGGCAAGGCTGCCGGCAGTGCCCCGCTGCTGCCCGCTGAGAGCAGCCTCTCGCCCGGCTACGCGCTGGAGCCGGCAGCCGGTGGCGAGGGGAAGGCGGGTGGCGGGCGGGGGCGGGGCCGTCGGAAACGGGACAGTGGGCACGTCAGCCCTGGCACCTTCTTCGAGAAGTTCTCAGCCACAGAGGGTGGTGGGGCTGGTGTCAGCCCGGGGCAGCCGGCGGTGCCGGCAGCAGCAGGGGGCCCGCCGGGGCCCACGGGTGCAGAGCGTGGTGGGGGCACCCCCCATGACAAGCCCCTGACCTCGCCCTCCTGGGGCAAGGGTGGTGAGCTGCTGCTGGGGGAGCAGCCTGACCTGATGTCCTCCCTGGACAGTGGCATCCAGAGCGTGACCAAGTCGGATGGCAGCTCCCCCCACGTGGACTTTCCTGATGAGGTCAGCACCAGCTACGGCAACGAGGACGAGGTGTCCTCCAGCTCCGACAATGCCACCTCCAAGCCCACCCGCAGCCCACTGCTGGGCGGCTCGCCCAAGCTGCCCCGTGGAGAGCACGCACTTCTCAACGGACAGAAGCCCCTGGCCCTCGGCCTCCTCAGTACATCTACCTCGACCCCCGACAGCTATGGGCTCAGCACCACGGCGGGCACCCATCCTGGCACGCCGAGCATGGAGCAGGTGCGGACCCCCACGAGCACCTCAGCCCAGGACGAGATCCACCCCCTGGAGATCCTGCAGGCGCAGATCCAGCTCCAGCGGCAGCAGTTCAGCATCTCGGAAGACCAGCCCTTGGGGCTGAAGAGCAAGAAGGGGGAGTGCACGGGGCAGAACGGGGACAGTGACCTGGGCAGCTGCTGCTCAGAGGGTGTCAAGGGCGCCATGAGCACCATCGACTTGGACTCCCTGATGGCGGAGCACAACTCCACCTGGTACCTGCCCAGCGAGAAGGCCCTGATGGAGGGGCAGGAGGAGGACAAACCCATGGCGCCCTGGGAGAAGCCCAAACCCCCGAATCCCAGCAAAGAAGGTATTGGTTGTCCTGCGCGGGTGCTGGCCTACACTGGGGGGACAGTGGGCTACCTGGGGAGTAGGATATGACAGGATTGTGGCCCTAGAACACTAAGCACACGCCAGATTTGCACCACCCCTGATGAGGACCTTAGTAGGTGCTGGGAGTCCTGCTAGGGCAGTGGGATGCTAGGAGGCTCTGCTGGGGTGGTCAGCAGTGGGGACAAAGTGCCTGCTGTCCAGCCAGCCCTGGATGATCGCTGTTTCTGTGCTGGTCTCTGCCACCAGCCCCAACCTCATTGTCCCTCCTGGGGAGTAGCCCCAGCCTTTTGGGAATGCTAAGGAGAGAGGCTTCCAGTGGAGCCCCTCTGGGTGTAGCTTGCTGAGGAGGAGCCTCCTGCAGAGCCCTGCATAGGCCGAGCCCTCCAGCCATTTTCCCCAGACTGCTAGGGAGATTTTCCTAAGCCCTGAAAGCACATTTGTGTTGGTCACCGTGAGGCTGTCCCCTGGTTCCAGGTATTTCCCTGCCTGCACTAAGAGCCTGCCAGCAGCATGATACTCAACTAAAAGGCTCTTAAGGCTTTTGTGGTGGGTTTTTTTTTTTTTTCCTTCCCCTCTAATAGAAAGGTAATTTAAATTAAGGCTCTTGGTCTGCTAGTATAAAACTTGCATCGTTGACAGATGTTTAATTTCGACATTAGTTGTCATTTTTTGATCCTTCCCCGTGTCCAGAGGGCATGGTAATTCCCCAAGCTCAGGGAAAAAAAAAAAAAAATTAATGGAAAGCCCTCTATTATAAAAGCTGTTTAACACAAAGATGATTATAGATTGAATTGGTTTCTATTTATTTTTTTTCTCATCAGAGCCGTATTTTCCAAACTGCCTGCCTGTGTGTGTGAATGTTGCAATGGATGCAGGTGTGTGTACCTGCTCGGCGTATGCACACAGGCCATTTTTGGGGTGCTTTAGGTACAGGTGTGTAATTTACACAGTATCAGCTCCTTATTTGTGCCTGGGAAAGTTGACGTTTTGCTCCTGTTAGCCTAGTTTGTTTCCATTAGGTCTGGTGGTACACGCTGACTTTTTATGCCCTCTGTGTTCAGTAATTTCAGGAAGAAAGGTGTTGGGAAAATCAAAAGGGGGCTGGTTTGAAACGGGTCAGTTTCCTAACCCCAGTTCTGGTTGGCTTTCCAGCTTTGGCTTTCTGAAGCGTGAATCCTAGCCCCCACGGTTTGTCTCTTTGTTCATGGTTAATGCCTGGCGCAGGAGACTCTCATTTCAGGCGGGAGTGTTTAGCATGCACAGCAGACTCTAGGAAGCCCATCAGCATTCTCCATGCTTCACCCAGGCAAGGACATAAATTGGTTTGTTTGGGGCCCTTCTTTTCCATTTTTAAATGGAGTTGCACACAGCATCCTTCCTGGCCCCTTCTCCTTTATTGTTTCTTGTCCACAACATCTAGATCTGACTGGATCAATAGCTAGTTAGCACAAATCACAGTTCCTGTCACTTCTACCTTGGCAGACTCGAACACATCTATAGGTTCTCTCACAACACACACACACACACACACACACACACTCACACACACAGAGCCACGCTTATGTATGTGCTCTCACACACACACACACATCAACGCACTGCGCTGTACATAGAAATAGATTTGAATGGGGAACTTATTCCATACAGCTTAATTTCATGGATTAAAAAAAAAAAAAAAGAAAAAGGAAGAAATCCTGAGCAGCGATTTAATCCTGAGCAGCACATCTATTAAAAAGTGTAATTTGGCTTAAAGGGATGTATATTTTGTGTTGCCTGTGTCACATGGAGCGGTGCTCTCTTTAACGTCTTTAGCACACTCCTACGTTCACTTTGATCAGCGCTATTCTTAGCAACAGCCAGTGAAATAAGGAATTGCTTTCTGGTCGCGATAACCACCGTGTTGCTGTTCATACAGTTCATCACTTGGAAGGAAAAACCATTTTAATCGGCGTTCCTATATAAGGAGATGTTTCAGTATTTCACAGAGGCTTAACGTAAAATAGCCAACCGGTCTCACCGCGACGCGTTCGTTCCGCTTCACACTTTAGCCGCTTGAAAGATTTGAATGGGCTGGTTCTGGGGATGAGGAAATTCATAGAGAATTTACTTCAGCTGTTGTTGGAAGTGGTAAAGATACAATAGGTGAGGCAGAACAGGCTGTTCTCCTCAGCCAGAGGAAATCATTTAACTTTCCAACGCCGTAGCTCCGGGTGTTTGAAACTGTGATTAAGAAGGGGCTTTATTTATCCAGTGTCTGAGGTTTTAAACCTTGTTAGTAGTCGGGGATTCACACCACGGCGTTTGTGCAGCAGCTCCCTGGCGAGCGCAGGCAGGCTGATGGGCAGGCGTCGGGCAGCGCTGCTCCGATTGCCAGTAGCTCTTCAGAGCGCTGCTGCTGCGCCGGGAAGCGTTCCCTGTTTCCTGGTGTGTGCAGAGTTTCTTTGATGAGTCCTTAGACCCAAGTTCCCTCACCACGCAGAAGCATTGCTGGTGGGCCTCGCATGACACCTGCCCTGACAGGAAGGGAAGTGTTGGGTGATTTATCCCTATCATGGCATGGGATCCACACCTCTCTCTCAGCAGGCTCCGGGCAGGGCTGGTGGGCATTGGAAACAGGTCCCCCTTGGTGGGGCGTGGTGGCCACATCCTGCTGCTCTCTTGTAGTACAGAGCTGGGGCTCCAACTCTGCCTTCACTGCTGGCCAAGGAGGTGCTGCTTTGGGATGGGCTGGCACCCCGAGACACACAGCAGAACTAGGAACTTGTAAAATGCTCCTTTAGCTCTCAGATCACGGGGGGAAAACAACTTGTTTGAATTGCTGAATGGCTGCTCAAATTCCTTGTAGCTCGCCTCTCTTCTCTCACAACGGCGCTGAGTGATTTGGTCTCTCCAGCAGAGCAGTTCGTGTGAGCTGGGAGCTTTAAAGGCAGATGGGAGCAGGGATGTTATTTTGGGTGCTGCGGGTGTAACACGTACACACCTACACCATTCAGTGGCTGCCTGCGGCAGTTCCGTGCGTGTGCGCTCACATTTTGTGTCTGAATTTAACATCTTTCCTGCTGGCTGGATGTGACTCTTCCCTGAAATGCCATTTTCTGCGAGGAGTTGTCTCTGGTACATAAGTTCTTGTACTGACATGTTTTTATGAGAAGTGGCTGATAGTTTNCCCCACCTCCCTCCCCAAAATGCTTTCTAGAATTCAGTATTTCCCTTCTGCTGTGCAGTTAGAGCCGGGAGTGAGGAATTGTAATAGGGAGTCTAGAGGGGTTGTGTTGACTTCCAGCACCACGGCTCTAGCTAACAAAGAATAACCAGATCAAATTCACTTAAGAGCCCGAGGCAAGTTTAATGGGTTTTCCTTTGCCTGGTTTGGCTGAACCAGAACAATTTCCCCTTCAGTGAAATGTTGATTAGTATTCTCTAGAAACCCAGTAATTAAGTGCTGGTGGGGTTTTGCTTTTAGTTTTTAATTGCAATTCCGAAGGTTCCGGACTGCAGATGTCAGGTGAAGATGTCAGTGTGCAGCCTGGACCAGGGCAGCATCTTAGAGCGGGGGGTGAAAGGCACATAATGAGTGGCTCGGCGGCCGTGGGTCTGCTGGAGCTGCTGGACACGTGTGGTGCAGGCACCGCTACTCCTCAGCTCCCAGATTTTGTTCATATTCCATTGTAACATCCACCTCGTCGCCCAGCGTGCCCGCCGGCCAGCACTGCTGCCCGAGCAGTGGGCAACCTCTGCACGCCGCCACTAAAGGCATTAACAAAGGTCAGATGTGGTCCAGATGTGGCCGGGAGCCTTTGTTTTCTTTCTCTTCCCGCGGTGTTCTGTTGCCTGCTTTCGTTTTAAACACTGCAAAATTCTTTGGAGAGGCTTTACCCGGGGACCCGTTTTTGTTCGCTGGGAGCGAGCTTGTCAGAGCTCCTGTGAGGTGTTTCGGTCCCTTAAATGCCTCTGAGAGTGCTTTGTGCCGGGGGGGCGGTGGTGGTTGTGCTTGGCGGGGGGGGGGGGGGTGTNAACCGCGTCTCTTTAATGATATTTGATGGGTAGTATTTTCAAAAGACCGAAGCGGGGGGGGGGTGTGTGTATGTGTGTGTGTGCTGTGGAGGGAGTTTGTGCTGTCGGAGTTCACCGACGGAGCTGAGCACGCTTTGCAGCCGTGGGTCTGTGATTCCCGACGCTGCTTTGTTTGCTTCTAAAGGGCTGTTCAAACTTACACGAGGAATTTTAGCGGTTAGTTAGGGGGGAAAAAAAAAAAAAAAAGGGTTTTGCCTATGCCAAGAAGTTGGGTGATGCCCCTAAAGATATGGAGCACACACATGGTTAATAAATGATCTGGCTCAACATGCAGCTTTTGGAGGAGAGAATGTTGGATGTTGTGGGAGAGAGTTCAGGATGCCTTAGGTTTGGGTTTAAATGATCTTTTAAACTCTTCTGACCTGTTTGGGGTTGGGGGGGGGAAAATCATGGGGAGGTTGCCCCTGCTTGGCTTGGCTTGATGTGAGTGACAGCAACACTCTATTGTTTACTCTGACCCAGTGTAATTTCTAGTATTTTCTACTAGAAAATGGTCCTGTTTAGAAATGTTTTCCTTTGTTTGATAAACATTCAGCAGCAGTCTGTTTGTAGACCTTCATGGTAAATATTGGAGAAGGCAAGGGGCAGGGCTTTCAGCACTGTTTGCTGTTGCTGCTGTAGCACGCTGAGATATTTAATGCAGAAAGTGAGTGAATTTAGTGGCGTTTCAGTAACCACCGGAGCCACTTTGTTTGCCTGTCCGTCCCTTTGTCTGACTGTTCATTTTTGGGGTTTAGATTCACCTGTAGTGGACAGTCCAGCTTTGTTTGGATTAGTGCAGGTCACAGATTGGCTTTGCTTTTCTTTATCGCCCAAGTCTGTGACTTCCTAACGGCAGGTTCAGCTCTGAGGTTAGTTTGAATCGGGGCTGTTGTGTGTATGCTGCATGAGGGAGGGCATGAGATGAGCGTTGGGGATGTATTTCTTGAAATTGGTGTGTGAAGGTGCTTTAGATCTTTCCATACCATGTAAAAGGAAATGAATTAGACTTAGTATTTATATATGAGCTTAGATGACAGCACAGATTTATTCTGATCCGCGATGTGTTACACCATGTCTGCTCTTAATTTTTAACAGGCAATACCTGTTTTGTTTGGTTTTTTTTTTAACCAGTGAGTAGTGGAATGCTTGGTCATAAAACTGCAAACATAAAACTGCAAACACTTTTTTTTTTTGCTAGAGAAACATTATTAATCAGCAGTGCCTACAGATACAGTTTGTTGTGACTTGTCTAGAGCGGAGGATAAGGCATTAAACTAAAGTTTTTAACCTAAAAGTATATGGGCTGCTTTTATTTGTAACAGCTGACTTCCAGCTTCTGCCGTGCTCTGAAGCAGAGAGAGGGCTGGGTACAGCAAAATGTCTTTATGTGGCCACATAAAATTTTAGTACCAGACAAATTGCTGTACATTTTTCGTCTGTGGTTTCTCCTGTGTTTCTATTAGATGCAAGTGTGTGTCGAGGATCCGCAGCCAGCGTAAAGCCAGCTCCGAAAGGAATCTTCAGGTGGCTGAACACAATTTACTGCAATATCATAAACAGTTTAATTGCATAATTGCTAGAGCACACTGCGGGTATCAAAAGAAACCAGGCCAACTGTGCTTACTGGGGTCCTTAATGTCTCAGGCTGGAGCACTTTTGTGTGCAGATGGTGTGGAGAACGGGCATCAGGCAGTGGGTACCAGCCTGTCCGTCACCGGTACTGGCCCCAGCCCCGGCCTGTCCATCAGTACCTGCCTGTCTGTTGGTACTGGCTTGTCTACCCCAGCCGCTGCTCCAGCCCACGGCCCACTTTCTGTCCAGCTGCTCTGGGTTTTCCACTGGAAAATCTAAGCCACTCAAAAGAACAAAGTCTGCCCATGTAAATTCCACACCTAGAGTGAGCAGGAAGCTCAAAGGTGGCAGTGGTGGTGTTTAAGTACAGAATTATTCTCGTTCCACTTACTGGGGGTTGTTTTTAAAAGCTCTGCTGTCAATGAGCGATGTTTGGAACGTGGCTTGTGCACTAGTTCTGGGGTAAGGGACATGGGGCAGGGAACCATGTGGAAATGAAGGCGGTGAAGCTGTGCAATCTTCCAGGAAATTTAAGGTCCACCCCCGACTTTCCTGATCTTTAAATCTGAATTTTTGCTCTTCTGTAGCTAGAGCTGTTCGCACATGGTGATGATGCGCCTGGCTTATGTAAAAGTCCTGATGTTCTTTCTAGTTAGCTGCTTTTCCTTTGCAGAGCACTTGTCTTGGAGGAGTTAAGACATTACAAATTACTAGTGAATTTTTTAATGCAAAGATTTTTTTTTTTTAAACTAATTTAAATATATTTTTATGGATTATGTGCCAGTGTTCCCAAATCAAATACCTTTTAAATTTAAAGCTGAGAATTGAACAGCTGGAAGTCTAATCTGTTAATTTTTACAAGCTGACTTTCTTAATGCTTCAAAGAGAACATCTGAAATGATACTGCTTTGCTGCTCCCCTCATCAGCAGCCTTCCCCTCATCAGCACCCCTTCTTGTCTCCCTCAGCACCCTCTCTAAAGTCTTCACGTTCTGCTCCTCTCCTAGCAAATGACAAAGGCGTACGTATGGGGGGGATGCATTTTCCTTAGTTAATGTGATAAGTTGTAATACTTGATGATCTAGAGTCTCAGTGCAAATTATTCCCTTTTTTTTCCCTGTATACTGATAGGAAAAAATAGTGTGGTTCCTGCCTTTCTAGTCTCCTCTCCGTGGTTGGGTTATTTATTTTTTTTCTGTAGCAGAACAAGTGTTCCCCTAAGAGTGCTGGCACTCAGCAGCTGGGTGTGCTGGGCTTGCGCCCTTTTGAGGCACCTGACTCAAAGCTAGAGTCCGTGCTTTTTCCATAGGATGAGGCTGAACCATCCTGGAGAGGTTTAAATAAGGTTTTTCCCAAGTTTTGCCTTGCTCCGTTAGGCAACGATTGTTCTATTACACCTTGCGATTTCCCTCCCCAGGATGCTCGTATGTACCAGTGATGGGGAGCTCCTGAGCATGAATTGTTCCTCTTCTACGCACTTAGCTTCTGCTGGGAGCCTTTAGTTGTGCAGTTTATGTCTGTTTGTTTTCAATTTTAGGAGATCTCTTTGTGCCTGTTTAGTATTTGAACATAAAAACGCTGCGCGTGACACCGCGCCCTCTAAATTTTTATTAGCTTTTAAGATTTGCCTAAAGAGGCTTTTTTTTTTTCCTTTTTTCTTTTTTTTTTTTTTTTTTTTTTTTTTTTTCTCTCTTGGTTTGGTAAGCAGAAATCTGGTTACGTTTAAGCGCCACTTTGATGGATTTTTTTACGTTACAGTAAATGCAGTTTAGAGTTTAAGCCCAACCTGTGTGTGAGCTCTGAAGGCGCTGTGCTCGCTCTGCTCAGCGTAGCGTGAGCCGGTGCAGCGGCTTTGCCCCAGTGGCCCTGAAATTCTGCCTATTTGTTTTTAATTCCCTCTCAACCCTGTTTGGAGCATTTAAAAAGTGAGACGAGGAAGCTGAGTTTGTTTTGGTTTGTTTGTTTGTTTTCTTCTTCTTCCTTTTAATTCTCTTCTCTGACCTTCGATTCTGACCTGGACCTTGAGGACTTGATATTTTTGATCGCAGAAAAGCTGTGATCGGTCAGTAGCTGGGAGACAGTTGAGGGTTTTGGTTTTTTTTGGTGATAAAATAGATGTTTTTCAGAGTTAAGTCTGCATTTAATTAATTTTGTGAATTAGTATGCGCGAAATATTAGGAAGCATTTGTATTGCTAATAGAAAGATCATCCCGAGGCTGAGGAAGCACAGCTAATTGAAAAAGCAGCCATTTGTAAAGGGAAGGAAATTTTAAAACATTTCATACCCTAATTAAGAATATACTCCTGATTTAAAAGTGCGAATATTAATTTGCTGTGTGAAACAAATAGACTAAAAAACCCTGGAAACAGTCATATCCTTCCTTCCTCCTCTTAATCCTCTCCCAAAATGCAGTTTCAGAAGAAAGGCATGACTTTTTGGTGGTTTTTTCTTTTTTTTAAATGTAGCCTGAAACCATTTTACTAGAAAGATGTAAATTGATCTATTAGCATAGGAAATGAAGGCTGGGCTGGGGTTATTATCTGGTCAAAAATTTAAAGATCTCTTTCCTAGAAAAATCTTTCACTATTTGGTTTTGGATTTTTTGTTGGTTTTTTTTTGGTGGTAGGGTGAGTGTTATCTTCTCTAAGGACGTTTTAAGCCTTTTTGGTCGTGGGTAAGAGAAGCCCTGGGAAGCAGAGGATGTTGTAGCTGAAAGATGTCTCAGAGACACAGATGTGAATGCATCGCAAGCAGGGCGAGATCCCTGGGGACCAGGACTGAGCCTTCCCTCCTCTGTCCACGGCTGGAAGCGATGCTCTGCTCGTCTGCTGGGTGGAAACGGGTGGAGAGGCAGCGTCTGCCTGAGCGCTGCTGTCTCATGGCTAGATGGCACAGTTGGTCAAGTCATTGCCATCGCATGGGTGGACACTTGGGTCTGTCTTTGGCTTGGATGTTGGTGGAGTCTGTAGTTAAGCCCCACTCTATTCCTGTTTTTATTTTTTAAGGTCATATTTATTGCGCTGTAAATTGACAGGGTGCTGTAGAAACCTGGGAGATGTTCCCACCGCTAAAGATTTACAGTCCAAAGGAGGAAAAACCAGACAGCGTTCGGCCACGCGGATGCTGGTTTGCTGGGGACCAGTGAGCCTTCCTCAGAGGCTCTGCCAGCATCTGTGTGGCTGAACAACCACGGTGCCACCAGGGCTTTGGCAGAGAGTGCTGGTGGGGTACATAGTGTTGTCCACAGGAATGAGTCTGAGCACTTGGGTGTCCCGTGAAGGCTGGCATGCCAGGACTGAACGGTACCCGGATAAAGCTCTGGTGATTACTTATTCCTCTGGTGTGTTTGGTGGGATCCTGGTGCAGCATTTCTGCTTTACTGGAAAAACAACAAAATAGCCCAGTTATGGCACTTCTGGTCCAGTGTGAGAGTGCATTTCTAAAGGTATTTCTCAGTCTGAGCAACGGGAAAAGAAACCGATATGGAGGAAGTTTGATGTGAAGTGGATTTACTATTAGCTATTCCAGATAACCTGGGGTGGAAGTGTCCCCAGGAGTAGGCTTCTTTCTTCTACTTTCCTTGCCTCTGCTCTGGGCTCAGAGAGAGGTGAGGTTGGTTCTACCTATCCAGGCCTTGACCCTGAGGATCGAGCTCTTGGATAGATCAAAGCTCTCTGATATGACCTAAACCTTGGTGGTCTTGGTGTAACAGTGCTAGAAAACTGAGGTCCCCCTTAGATGTGTGAGACAGACAGGTGAAACTTTTTGCATCTATTGGTAAAGGTATTTTTGCTACTCATTTTCTGTTTTTTATTAATGCTAAATGCTAAGCTGAAAAACTTTCTCCCACCCTCCTCTTTTGAAGAGTGACCCAAATGCAGTTCTGAAAGCAAGAAAATAATAAATACGCCTGTTTGTAATCTACTCCCCCCCCCAAAAAAAAAAAAAATTAAATCCCTTACTAATTGTAATAAAAATTACCACAGCCTGAGTCAGTAATTCTGAAATGCTTTAAAAATAGCATTATCGTTCAAAGTGCAAAGCAGCTGGTATTTTATGATGGAACAGATTTTATTGTTGCTGGATATAGGGTCAAACACTTGCAACACATACTTGATTTAAACAAACCAAAGCCAACAAGTTTTTTTGTGTTTTTTTTTTTTTTAAAGATAGAATTGGTTTAATTTTTTTGTCCTCCCCCTGGATGATGCAGTTCCCTTCTCTACCTCTAAATATAGGCACATGCTGTTCTTTTTGTGCTGGGAGAAACAGCCCCAGCATCCCAGCTCCCTGTGCTCTGTCCTTCTAGAGGCAGAGGAATAAAGAGGGCTGTCTCGAGTAGAATTCAGATCTCACCCGAGCTATTTTGGAGGTAGGCAGATCACCACAAAAAGAGAGAACGGCAAAACGTTCCTTCGTTCTGCTCCCTTCTTGTTATTTGCCATCGGAGGGAAGTTTCACGCCGTCGTCTGCTAAGTGGCCGTGGCCGCCTGCGAGCGGGTACCAGTCGTGCTGGGAGCTCGGGGCTGGCCCCGGTTGTTCGCTTTATCTTCTCTACTCCGTGCCTGGACACTACTGTCACACAGTACACGACACAGCCGTTTGTCCTTGTAGAGGAGTCAATCTAGCGTGCTGCGTCCCGATCCTCCTTGCTTCAGCCGAGGTGACCGCAGGACCTGCAGGAATGGGGGTGCCGCACGGCTCCCACCAGGGAGGGAGGGAGGGAGGGAAGGAGGTTGCTGTGCTCTGGATCTGCCTGAGCTCCCCGAGACTGGGCTGACAAATGCTGCTTTGGAAATGGGGGTTTAACAGAGCCATCAAGTGTTCCTCCAGTTAATTACCCAAACCCTCGTGTGTTTTGTGTAGCTTTGTCTCGAGTGGTTTATCTCGACGCTGCTCAAATATTTCAGTTACAGAACAGAACAGATGAAAAATCTTCCTCGAATCAGACAAGTGGGAGCTGCTTGGGGAGCTGGAGAGCCGCGCACTTGAGAGGGAGCGATACAATTAGGGTTCTGTGTCTGTTGAGTGGAGCGAGGGTTTGGGTGCTGGCCTTAAATTTGGAAAGCACTTGCAGTAGGAGTTGATCCCTGTAATTACTGCTTTGAAGTGAAGACTGTGGCTAGGTAGAGGGAGTGAAAAACGATTCATTGCCCAATTGTATTTCTACAACCGCTGTGCTTCCCAATGTCTGTTTTGAAAGAGGAAATTTTGTGTCATACTAATTTTTTTTTTTTGGAAGTAAGCAAATGAAAGCCAGAAAAGGAGGGGGGAAAAAAAAAAAAGAGCAACAGAACCCAACAACAAACCAACCCCGACAAACCCAGAGGTGAAGAATGTCAAATGAACAATGCTTAGAAAACATTCAGCTTTACCTCCTTTTGTGAGCCCTGCTACAGTGTTTGGTGAGTTCAGGTGAGGCTGGTGCAGGGTTTGTGTTGTGGCTCTTTGGGTTTGGTGATTAAGAATTTTTAAAGCTAGGGATTTTATGTTTGCTTTTCTTTGTGCTGGGTTAGGCAGACCTAAAAAAACCTGGTTCAGTCCTGAGCCTGCTTTTGCTTTTCCATGACTCGATTCCTGTTGCCTGGTGGCAGTGTATCAGGGTGTCAATTGTTTGAGACGATTGTTTGGATTATACTTGGTTTGAATGGTATGAAACTGTTTGTAGTGAGAAAGGAGCATTTGTTTATGATGATAAAAATAGTTTAGTTTTTTTTTTTTTTCTCTCAGCCTACATTTTTGTGTTCATTGTATGTAATAGTGACTGTGCTAGCTGAGAAGATCCCTGTGCCGTTTCTCAAAGGGCTGTAACGTTGGCACCATTTTGCTCTCTGTACGCGTTCGGGACTGCACCGCGTTGAGGAGGAGCTGTTTGTGCTTCAAGCACGGAAGAAGAGTGGCAAGAGCAAACCTCCTGTTGTCCAAAAACCCCAACAACTCAAAAATTTGGATAGCATCTTTAAGGTGGAGCATTTTTTTCCTTTCCTTTCCCACCCCCTTTTCAGATGCGCTGCCCTGACCTTTCTCCTCCTTTCCGCAGACCTTCTCTTGGAGCTGCTTTAAGGGGTTCTGTTTGAAGTGTTCCTGAAGGCTGCCTTCTGCCGTGGTCTGGCCCAAATAGAAATGGGAAAAGTTTCCATTACTGTGCTGTAAAAGAGGACTGCGAATGGGTTATGCAGAAAAACCCATTTAGATAAAAATGCAATTTTCCTTTTCACATACATTGCTAAGAATTAATAGCACATTCTCCCTAAATGGGGACTTCTATCTTATATTTTCACCTTAATGAAATTCTTTCCAAAACAGGAGCGTTTCATTTAAAACTACAGAGCAAAATTGATCTCTCTTTATCCCCATTGCTCCCCCCCTTAATTATTCCCATTGGAACAGCTTGGTGTGGGCTCTCTGGGTGCTGATGGAAAATGTGTGTGGGGTTCAAGGGTAAGTGCTGTGGTATGACTCTATCCTGTTGCAGGGTGCATGTCATGGGCCACTTCTGACCTGTGTGACATCACTGCTGCCCGTGTGAGTTTTGGTGGGGTGGTCTGTGGTGTGTGTGCCAGCTCTGCCCTGCTACTTGGCCTGAGGCCACCGTGCAGTGGAGTCACAAATATGTCACTTTGGCCAGAATGGCCAAGCCCATTGTGGTGGTTGCCTGCATCACCCAGTATGGGTTCATTGTTGCATGTGTGGTACCCTAAATGTGGTGTGACCCAGCAGGCACCTCCAAAGATACACAGGTGTTTCTTGTAACGGGTCCATGTTCTCTAGGAAGTAAATCAATGCCTCATTACAAGAAGGGGTCCTGCTCTGTGGTGATAGTGACGCTGCAGTGGAGATGTTCCCTGAGAAGGCCCACGTGTGGCAGCTCTTGGCACATCCTGCCACACCAGGAGCAGCAAATGCTGATGCTACCCTGGTACTGAGCCCACCAGAGAGGCGTGACCCATAGTGCTTTTGGCCAGGGGGATGGGAAGAGGGTGAGAGTTGCCTGTTCCTGAGGATTAGTCCTCAGGAGGAGAGCATATCGAGGTGGCTGTGGTGACTGTGACTTCTGTCTGCAGTGCTGGTGTGCCCTTGCTGTCTGCAGTTGGAGCCATTCCATCTCAAGCAAGTCCTGGAGGCGGTGCTGGCTTTGCCTCCAATGGGTGCAGGGCTCCCTTGGGTGTTTCTCTTTCCTCTCTCTGAGGAGCAGGAGCATCTCTGACAGTGCTGAGTGATGCTGACCCTGCCCTGGGCAGTGGCATTAGTGAGACAGCAGCGTTTTGGGGGTACTGCAGCCCTTCCAGCAAGAGTGCCCTGTCATGAGCAGTCTGAGCATCAACACGAAGCAAAACTTGAGTCCAAGGTCTGTAACAGTTTCCTTTTAATAAAAGGAACTTCATACAAAGGTGAGAACAGAACTGTTCTGTAGGACTAGGGTTATCAGAAAGGTTTCTGCTTTAAGCAGTTATTCACTGATGAGTGGCAGTGGGTAATGCTCTTGCTAGATAACACCAGGTGTTTTCCTGGTGTTATATTAGATAAATAGTTTGATGTTTTCCTGGTGTTAGTAAAATGGTTCCCATGTATAAGCAACGCTGGTAACGATGGAGCACAGACAGCAGTTGGTACAACTCAGTCTCTGAACTCGAACTACAAATCTCCTCTGGCAGCAGCTCTGACCAGCCTTGTGCTTAATTTTTGTGACAAATGCCTCAAGGATCTCTGTGCTTGGGATATCCCTCAAAAGGTGAAACAGAGGAAAAATGTGAGGAGTTACTTTCTTAAGGCAGTTCTACGAGAGCACTGGAGCTCGTCTCCTTGATGCTGCCTGAAATTGGGGGTTTGGACTCCTGTGTGGAACCCAAGCTCTGGCTGGGCTATCTTGGCTATCCTGCACTAGGCTTTTAGTGTCTTTCTGTCTGGATGTTGCTTCCCTGCCTGTGTTCAGAGAGTCTGCTCCTGCACACCTGCAGTCAGTGCTGCTGCTGCCTTGCCTGTTATGTGAGTGTAATCCCAGCACAGCAGAGATGAGTTTGTGATGGTCCATATCTGCTGGTTTGTTTGGAAAGCTGGGGAGGGATCTGCCAAGTAAACACTTGGAAATCACCTTACACACTTGCTCCCTGTGTGAGGTAGTGCCTGGACAACGAGAGGATTTCTGACCCTGCTGTTGTGAACCTCACTGCAGAATGACAAGGTTTGGACTAGGGCAGAGACAGCTCCTGGCCTGACAGACTGGTTCAGTCTGGGATGACAGCAGCAATCCACTCAGGCTCAATAGGCAGGGACTCTGTGTTTGCTCTGGGGCAAGGATGTTCCTTGACAGGTAACCCAGCAGCCTTGTGTTTGCTGCTGTCTCCTTGGTGCTGCCAGGGGCTGGGCACACACTAGGCTTGGTGCCACCTAGGGATGGGCGCACACTGGGCCAGTCTCTGCCCAGTTGCTCTTTTCTGAGGCAGTGTTTTCAAGGGAGCAAATGGCTTCAGTGCCTTCCCCTCCAGGGTTTGCAGGTCGCTGGGAATGGATCGCAGCGTTCTGTGACTCACAGCTCACAGCGTGTTCTCGGCTCCCTCAGCAAACAGCTCTGGGTTCCTACACCTTGGTGACTTTCTGTTCCTGTTGATACCTGACTTCAGAGTCTTGGCACCCGTTTGTTTTTCCTTCTGACTCTCGCTCCAGACTAATACTGAGCTTAATCCACGTTCTGGTTTGGAAAGAGGTATTTAGAATCAGTGAGGCTGTGACTGCTTACGGTCGCCTTCCGATAGCCTTCCAATCAAAGCACAGAAAACTACTACAGTCCTCATTAGACGGGTTACAGAACAGCTATTTATTCAGTCACAGAATTTTCCCTTTTGTGATTCACTTCTTGTGAATCATGGTCGTTCAGTGCTGATTGCAGCTTGCTCCTTTTACAGCCAAATGTGCAACTCCCTGGTAGCAAATATTGAAAATGTAAATATTTCAGCGTAGTTCTTTGTCACTTGCAAGCTTTGTAATAACAGGACTGTGGCTCTGGGGGTATTGTGTGAGATGAAATTAGAAATTTAAAAAAAAGGCCAACAATACCCACCTACAAAAATGATTGTTGAAAGTATCTCTGGAAGGCAAACGTTGCTGAGCAGTTACAGCCTGCTCGCCTGCTCTCCTGCTCTGAGTGGCCTTGGTGGCCACCTACCAGGCAGGACAGGTCACCAAGCAGCACTGTCTCTTCTGCTCTTCAGGTGAGAAGACCTAAACCCAGATGTTAGGGCATGGTGTAGCCACCTTACCGCTGGGGAATTTAGAACTCTGTGTGTAAGAAGGAGCACACAGCACAGGTGGCTAAATGGGGGGCTGCTCTCAGATGTCTGCATGGGCTCTCCTGTGCCCTGGGACAAGGCTCCCTGTCACTTGGAGTATTTGCTGCCCAGTGTGAATGGTGAGCCAGCGTGCTGGCTGGATTCACTCCCAGTAAGAATTTCTTGCACCTCACTCTGCTATTTGTGAATTTCTTTTTGCTGCTGGTGCTCAGAGCACAGGCAGGCTGCGTGCTAGGGTCTGCCTTTGAGCTCTGCTTCTTCCAGCAAAGATCTTGTTGGCCATTGTTTCTATCAAAGAAACCCTTCTCATCTTCAAATCGCTGCTGTTACAATAATTTTCACTTTGAACATGTCAAGATTCTGTCTTTGATTATAGACTGGATTGTCTCTTGTCATTGCATAAGGGTTTTTTTTTTTTGGGTAGACAAGAGACATCTCTCAGTTCATTGCGATTCGTCCCCCATCCCAGTGCTTCTTTAAAAAGGAGGCTGTTGAAACAGGTATTTAAGAATACAGATCTTAATGAAAATAACTGGGTTTGAATTTTATTTTTCCTGGGAATCTTGTAAAGCTGATGTGAAATAGAGGTTTCTTTCACAATTTGAACTTAGACTTTCAAAATTCCCCCTTTTTTTTTTATTCCCCCCTCGCTCTTCCTTTTGCTTTTGACTACACCAGAAAGAATTATTTCAGAGGTTTTCTTCCACCCTTTTTTCATTTGCTGCTTTTTTT
The DNA here is from genome assembly GCA_013396835.1 of Psilopogon haemacephalus. Classification (NCBI taxonomy): domain Eukaryota; kingdom Metazoa; phylum Chordata; class Aves; order Piciformes; family Megalaimidae; genus Psilopogon; species Psilopogon haemacephalus. The sequence goes on along the minus strand of VWZI01021176.1, from coordinate 314,645 downwards.
TGCACCTTAAACCACGCAAAAAAAAAAAAAAAAGGGTAGAATTTTCTTGTAATTCTGCTATCAGTTTATTCAGCTTTAAACAAGTTTTGGGGGCGGTGGAGAAGAGAGAATGGAAGAAAGGGTTTGGAAAATTAAGTAATGCTTGATCTTTTACCAAAAATAGAATGTGAAAAAAACACAGATTTTTTTTTATTTTTTTTTCCCCATTTTGTGTGTGGCTGTTCTCTGAACTGGGAAAAGCTTTAGAAAAGAAACGTTGGAAAAGAAAATGGGGGAGATAAGTGATGAGCTAACCATCAAAATGAGGGTTAATTGTTTACACGGGAGAAGGAAGAGAGGAAAGGATGAACTCTTGTGGCCAACTTTTAAAGCAATATATGTGAAAGCTAAAAACCATTTGTGCAAAGGAGCAGACTGGGGCCGTGGCTCTGCAGATCGGCATCCCGGCTCCTGGGCAAGGAGGTGGCTGTGTGGGAGTGCAGGAGGCAGGACTGCCAAGGGAGTGGAGGGGGCACGGCTGCCAGCACCAGTAGGGTGGAGTTTGGTTGGTAGGTTGGCTGCTGGAGTAGATGGGTGGGTGGCTGTGTGCTGATTTTTAAGGTGGCTGAGCTGGAGGACTAAAGGACTGTGCTGCCAGACTCCTCCTTGCCTTGCTGTCTGTTGAGGACTGGTTCAAAGCCTTGGCAAGTGCTTGTCAAGACCACTTCCATCAGAAGCTGGGGTTTGGTTTATAAGGTGTGTGCTGGTGGCCTGTCCTTTATCCAGGGAAAAGAGCTTCAATTACTATTGTGATGAGTCCCTTGCTGCAGCTCCGCAAGGGTGTTGGGATACCCTGGAAGTGGAGCTTCTATCCCACGGCTGCTGAGATGTGGAGCAATGTGCCAGCTTTGGGGCTATTCATGGTTAATGGCTCTGTGCTAGCACAGTATTCAGACTGGATCAAAAAGCAGGGGACCTCAAGAAATGTAAGGTCCTCCTGAGTTAAGCAGAAGCCTCAGTGGCAAGAGTGTTTGCTCCATGTGTATGTGCGATCTCTTCCATCACGGAGTGATGCTGATGCCACCAGGGGGATGAGAAAGCTGGATGAAAATGGGGGGCAGTAGAGCTGCATCAAGCACTGAACGGGTTTGTCCCTTGGGAAATGAGTATGCTGTGAGGGTGGCAGAAGACCCCAGGATCAGGTGAAGGTGTGAGGTCTGCAGTCCCCTATCTGGTTATGCTTCTGTGTGTGTGCTGCCAGCAGGTTGTTGTGACTCACTGGATGCATTGCTTCAGAGGGCTCAGCACGACTCAGTCAAAGATGGGCATGGGTGGAAGTCTTTGATGTGGAGTTTGTGAATCCTGGCTGTGGTTTCAGAGGTGCTTTCTGCCCTCCTGTTGTCTGAGGAAAAGAGTTAAAAAGGACTCACTGTGTCTTTAAACTTCTGGATCCTCAAAACCTTTCTGGGAAGCAGAAGGGGGAGGGGACCCTTTCAGGATTAATTAAACAGAGATGTCTGGCTGTAGACTTGAGGGTTTGCTGATGAACACCAGCCCCTCACCCACAGCTGTGGGGGCTGCTGGTATTTAACAGGGCTGTTGCAAGGAATCTGAGAAACCTTCCCTTTCTCCTCCTCTCTCCCATTTCTCTGCCTCCCAACCTGTTTGTTTGTCTATGGCTCCGTTTTCCATGCCAGGGAGAAGCAGGGTGGAAATGTCAGGGGTCAGGCTGCAGGCAGGGCAGGCAGGGAGCAGGCAGCCCAGCTCCAGCAGCCTTCGGCTCTCTGAGAAACCGGAGATAGGTTTGTTCTAGGCAAGATTAACTCCTTCAGTACGGTTGCCTTCTGCTCCAGAAGACCTGCAGGGCTGGAGGCGAAGTGGGGATGTTAAGACCCTGAGCTCAGTCTCTCTCTGTGCAGACAACCTTTCAGCCCCTTCGGTGCTGTGTGCTCCTGCTGCCATCTCGCTCACCCAGCAGGCCCAGCATTTTGTCTGCCCTGGCAGCTGTGCCACTGGAGGATGAGGATGTGCAGGTCCCCACCTCCGAAGGACCGTGGAGAACATAATTCGTGGCAGTGCTGTTAGGGATTCCTCCACTTCTTTGCACGTTTGCTGGTAAACAGAGCGTTCATCCAGGAAGGATGCAGTGCTGCTGGATGGGGACACAGTTTTAAGCTGAGGTGTGGCTCAAGGTTTGCCACTCAGAAGATAACTAAGGACAAGTCTGAATGCCTCTGTCTTCCAGTTGTGATGCTGGGCCGACTGACTCCCTGTTTTACAGGCTTGCAGAAGTGCAGTGGTGGTTTGCAGCCACACAATGCCAAAGGGGTAGCTGGGGCTGGGTGAGAGTTGTGGCTGTATGACTCGAGCTGTGTGACCTGCATCTTGCCTTGCCTGTGGAGCTGAAAGGAATGATTCAGCGCTGGGGTGGAGGATTCTGTTTGTTGGGTGCCTTTGTATTGGTGTTATGGTAGCAAAGTGGGTGCTGAAGAGCCAAGTCTTGCCTGATTTGACAAGTGTGCAAACAGTGCCCTGCTTGGGCCAGCTGCAGGTGGAGATCACGAGTTAGTCNGGCTGTCACCCCCTTGAGTTCAGGGTTGTGTTTGCAGAGCCCTTTCACAAAGGGGCTGGGTCTTGCTGCTTTGTTTCCGATCTTATGGCCGCGTCCAGAAGCTTTAAAGGTCTTGCAGCCCACGTGCATGGGAAGGTTATGTAGCTGTCACCTCATCAGCTCACCCCCACCACACGACTCTGTGCCACAGAAGTGCTGTGTGTGGGGGTGATCAATGTGCCACAGCACATCTCTGCTGTAACTCACCTGAGGTAAGGGAAGGTGTCCTCTGTTTCTGGAAGGATGAGGGCATTTGTGCCACTCTTCCCCTCTCAACAGACCCTGTTGTCTAGAGCAGGGGGATGAGCATGCTGCTTGTCACACCTCCTTTATGCCTTGGGGCTGGGTGAGGAACCCCCCAGCTTTCCCTGTGCTCCTGTCGCTGAGGGCCATGTCCATGCATTTACCTTCCTCCACCATTCACTCTGACGTGTCTCATGGAAAGTGGAGCATCAGGACAGAGTATTGCTGCCTCTGGAGACCTTCCTTCTTGGAGATTGTTGACCAGAGGGACCTGCTTTTCTTATAGGATGGTCCAAGCTTCTGCACTGACCAAATCTGCAGCAGGCTAACAGTGGCTGTCACAGGACTGAACTGCAGCCTCTTGCAGGCTGCTCTCTCAGTGACATCCTCTGGGACATGCTGTGCCCCGTTGTGCTGGCACTTGGGTGCTCCTCAGCCCTGTGCCCTCTCCCTGCCTTTGCCAGGGGGAACATGTGCTTCTGAGCCCCACAGGGCAGAGCCCAGGCATCTAAGCTGATGGTCTGCTCTTTTCCCATTTTCCAGGGGTACTGAAATTGGTGTGGGTCATAAAGCAGGCGAGCACACAGCCAAGAAGGGGACACAGGCCCACGTTTCAGCTTGGGCTGTGAGGACCAGGCTGCCCCTCTTGTGCTCTGCTGGCCCATTTGGGTGATGTAGTGGCCTGAGAAACTTGGGAGTTAATTTTGCGTGGCAGCAGTGGAAGTCTGCCTCCCCGTGACTTTCTTGCTTGAGCAGCTGTTTGCTCCTGATTCGCTGCTATTCTGAGAATTCCGTGAAGCCTCTCCACAGTGATGTGACAATTGGAAGAAAAAGGATGAGCTTATATTTTTCTTATCCTAATAGTGGCACTTACAGACGTACCTGAGAAAGCCTCCTTTCTTTGTGTGCTTTTCTTTTTTTTTTTTTCCCTAAGCTAAGGTGAATTTCCCCTGCTGCTGTTCCATCCTCACAAGGCTCCCTGTTTCTTCTGTCTGATGATTTATATTTTTTTGTGCTTATCCTTCAGACAGATTTAATTTTCACATGCGCTGTTCCAAACAAACCCTGGTCCCCCATTAGATTTGTGGGCCTCCAGCTGACTCACCGCACCTTGCTTTGCCTTTTTGGGATGTCTCTGAATCTGCCCAATCTGTTATATGGCAACATCAGTGCCTTCTCTTTCTGTGGCCAAAGTAAAATCAGAGCTGTACAGGAATTTGGACATTTTCTGTAGCAGGAAAGACCTAGCAAGGCATTACCCAGGAAGTGCATTTTGGATTGATGTGGCATCAGCCACCAGGCTGATTTGCAAACACTTGCATGTTCCCTGCAGGGAGTTTGACCCATCTCTAGCAAACTTGGGCTTCCTGACAGTTCTGCTTGTTGCAGCTACTTTTCATGGACTCTTTAGGAATTGCCCATGAATTACAAGGGACTTAGAAACCATGGTTTGAAAACCATCACTTTGGAAGCGTTCTGGGTATGCCTTTCAGTGTCCTGAGGGCTGTTTGAGCAACATTGTGGTGGGTGCTGTGGTTCTCAGCCTCTGCTCTGGCTTTTCTCCTACTCTCTGAGTAGTCAGATTGTTTGAGCTCCTTCTGACTCTAGGGAGCTGTTTCCCAAGGTCCCCTCCTATAAAGCACTGCTTCTGAGACACCGAACTACACTTGGAGGTATCCTAAAGAGGAGTGGGATGTATTTCAAGAAAATGCCATAAATTAATGTGATAAAAGGACCGAAGCTCCTGCATGCTGTTTCTTTTGGCTTCCTGTCTGCCCTTTGGTAAACTCCAGTTGTATTTTCACGAATATCCTTGAAGTGGTGTGGTTTAACCCACAGCATTAATGCACATGATCACCATTTCTTGGTGTGCAAGAGCCTCAGATGTGTGAGGCCCCTGGGAGAGATTGACTTTGCCTGTGGCAGTTCTGTGTTACGGTCTCATAATTGTGAATTATAGATTGGGCAGAGGCAGCGCCAGGAGCTGCACAGAGCTGGGGAGGGGGTGGGCAGCCGGAGGAACCCCCTGGTCCTGGCAGGCAAGCTGTGTGCAGGTCATCTGCTTTTGGGGTATGAGGACACGGCTTTTGCAGATTTCTTTGAGAACCAGGCACTAAACACATAAAAGTCTGTGCCCAGCTGTATCCCAGCCTTTGGCTGGCAAGAGCCCGGAGGTGCTTCAGAGGTGGATTCCCTGCTTTACACTTGGCTAGCAAGTACTCAGTTAATTCACATCCTGAGCAACCATGGGCTTCTTTGAAGGGAATCTTCTTCTTTCATTCTGTTTTCAATTCATTTAAGGGAAATAGACATTTCCATGTGTAATGTGCGGGGCTTAAATATCCTACTTTTTGTTGTCATTTCTGGTTTTCCCCCAGCAGTTCTGCAGAAGCTCTTGTGCAAATATGATGAGAAGGTTGGCATGTGCCTGTTTCCTCCTCTGTGCATAATCATCCCCATCTATTCGTTGCTGTTTCACACCCTACCAGTGCACCCACTTCCCTTGCTGCTCTGAGTGGGCACTTCTATCCTTTTTTTGGAGGCCTGCTCTGCGTGGTGAGACTCGTGTTGGGCTGAAGGTGATGCTGGTACTTTGGACTTGTGTGTCCTCAAGAGGAAGTGAGCGGCAGTGGCACTTAATGAAACGTTAGGATGAGTTACGAAGTGAATTGGTGGCTCAAGCAGATATTGCTCTGTCAGGCACCATCCCCTAGCTGAGAGTCAGACTGTTGGTAATGATGCAGTGGGAAGACAAAGCTCAGACCAGCTCCAGCCATTTTCAGTGTCTAACACATATTGAACGGTTCCATCCTAATGGGAACAAAAGAACCAACATTGAGATCAGTAAAGCCCAGCACTGTTGGAAAGTAGCCTGGCACTGTCAGGGGCTGACTGTGAGCCCTTGGCCAGCAGTAGCCACTTGTGATGCCACAGGAGAGGGCAGATCTGTGGGGCAATCCCATGTAGGGAAGTGGTGGGCAGTGGTCACCATGAATTAGCTCAGCCCCTTGCTAAGTGTCCAGGTAGCAGTTTAATGGAGAACTTCTAAGTCACATCTTTTGTCAGTTTTAGCCTGTCTTGAAATGATAGAGGGCAGTGGCCAGGAGCTAGCGTCGGTTAAGGCATATTGAATAATATCCTAGGACTTGTGTGCAGGCAAAAAATTCCACTTGGGATTTTGTACAAACCCTTTGATTTGCTCGTGCACTCTGTCTGCCTAGAGCTGGATTTCACACGGGCTGGAGCTGTGCATAAAGCTGCTGCATGATCATTTGCATGAGTCTGAAATACAATTGGAAGTATTGGGTGTGAACCCCAATGTTTCCTTACTCATCATGCACGTGTGGACTGCTGCCCTCGGTGAAAATAGGTTCAAAGCATCTAAGTAGTGCAGGTGAGTGATGTACATCACCAGCAGCAAAAAGGTGGAATCTGCCAGCCAGTTTTCTGCCCTGCTGCGGAGTTCTCCTGTTCATGTTGCCTGCCGGTTGCAGAGGTACGGACACCACTGAGACAGCTGCAGCCTTTCAGAGGGAGGGTGGGGAGAAGCCATATGTAGCCTTCTACCCAGTGCTAGGTCTGACTGTAAACATGATGGGGCCAGTGGGCAGGATTGAGGCAGTTTACTCCTTTCTAAGATAAGCAGGAGCTCCCAGAGGAATTGCTGTTCTTGCATGACAGTGTATGAATGTCAGGAGTATTGAGCTGGTTTGCGCTGGGGTGGGCAGCAGTTCTCAGTCTTACATTTATTTTCTCTTGGAAGTGTCCAGGAATGGTTTGATTGGTGGTGGAACTTGATTTGGTGTCTTAAAGCCAGTTTTCCTCATTTGGGCAGGGTCTGAACTCTTCACAGCATGCAGAGCTTAGGAAAGCATAACGCTGATGATGGCACTAGGGATCCTGATAGGTGCTTCAAAGCCATGCAATCGTGTTGGGTTGGCTCAGACCACAGCTGAGTTTGGCTGCCAGTAGCTCAGCTTTCTGTGGCTGCTGCAGGCAAGTTGTGGTTTGCTTGGGTAGGGGAAGGCAGGAGCAGAAAGCAGCACTGCAGCTGCCATTGTGATGGAACCTGGCATGCAAGAATGTGAGGACCATACCCCTGACATTGGCCTACTTGCTGGGGGCAGGCAGAACTCCTGCTGCGGTTTGCATGTTTTGCAGTAAAGGCAGCCTGAGAGTTAATGTGTTCAACCAAAAAGAGGAACTGGATATAGCCAGAAGAGAGGAAGGATATGAGTTAAAAACAGTCTGTTGTCCCCATGGCTGTCTAGCAGGGCACAAGAGCTGTTTCTGTCCCATGGTGTGGAGCTTCTGTCTTCTCAGTCACAGGGCTTGTGTTTCTTCCCAGGGAGAAGTAGAGTTGAACAGCAGCAATTTAACAGCAGCATTCAGAGAAACGAATGGGTGTAGGCTGCTCCTCCCTTCTCTGTGCAGCCAGGGATGGATGTTCTCTTCTGCTGGCAGGAACTGTGTGTCCCCTCTGTCTCATCTCCTCCCAGCAGGGTAGAGGGAACCTGTGTTCTAAAACAGCAACGTTCTCTTCCACACATCCTTCATTCTACATCTTCAAGGTCATGCTATCTGGAAGATGACTGCCACCTTTTCCACTCATAGGGCTAACTTTTTTCCTACTTAGGGTGTTGTTGCCAATTTCTCCAGACCCGGGAATGTGGTGAGCAGTCTGAGTTTGTCCTCGAGTGTTATCTGCCCCAGCTTGGTGCTGGAGCTTTAGGGTAGGACACTGCAGTCTGACTGCAACCCTACAGCTGTAATAACAAACCCCGAATGCTGCCGTGGGTCTGGGCAGCCTCCCTGTCGTGGTGTGTGCATCCTTCCATTGCTCCTGGTGAAAACAGGAGCATGAAAAGAGGTCAGGGGAGAGAAAAGGAAAATACGTATTCGCAGCAAGCTCTCTGTGTCTCCTCTTATCTACATTCTGTGCAAGCAGCAAGCACCGATGGAGCTCCATGCCAGCTCTGAGACCACAGAGAACAAAATAAACATCTCTGCAGGATGGGCTGATACATGCTCCCTTTAGAGGCACAGGCACCTCCAATTAATCATGCTGTCCGTGGAGGAAGAGGCTCTTTGAGGATGTTCCCAGGCCTGATGGAGAGGTGGGCGCCACTCAGCCTTAAGGGTGGGTGGGTTGTTCGCTGCCCAAGTGAGCAGGGACAGCTGTGCCACGATGTGCCTTCAGGTGAGCAGTGTCTTGGCTGTGTGCAGTGCAAGTCAGAGGCTTCAGCCCTGGTTTGCAGGATCTAATGGCGCTGTGGGACAGGGCTCGGTGCTGTGCACGCGTTTTTGACCAAGGAGCCTTCCCTCCTTTGTTGAGAGGCTTTCACAGCAGAGCTCAGCTGCCTGGGTCTCGGCCATAAATCCATGGGCTGACCAAGCCAAATGACTGCTTGAAATGTTAATGAGTGAGATGAGGCTGATACCCTGGGGTCAAGGTATCCACACAGCGCTCCTGGGCAGCAGAGTGGGGGATTGGCTGGTCCCCATTCGGCTGTGCTCATCATCGTGGGTCCCTGACATCAGCTCTTCAATTTAACCATGAATACTTCTGACTTATTTTATTCATATTGGGGTGGTCAGCTCCTGTAAAATTACACAGATTGCACAAAATAAATTAAGGAACCGAGAGCAGGAAGGGTCTGGTAGTGGAGTGTCTGGGACTGGCTGCTTGGTGCTGCAGAGTCCAAAGCCAGAGACAGCTTCTGCACCCCAAGGCATTAAAAACAGAAGAGATGGATCCAGCCCAAAGCGGAGGACAGGTTGCCAGAGGTGAGGAGAACTGAGTGGTGTTAAGTTTATGGAGTCAGGAGGTGGCAGGGACTGTGTTCGTGTTTACAAAACAAATGCAGAACGTTTGCTCCCTTGCACTCAAAGTGCCTTTGTCCAGGGTTTTCTCAGTGCAGCAGCAAGAGAGGAAGGAGGTGGCTCATCTGCTCATCAACACAAACCCAACTAGTTGTGTTTAAAAAGTACGATTTTAGGAGTAAATTAATCTGCAGAGACTAGGTCCGGCGTGCAGGGAAACATGCAATGTTTTCAGACCTTATTTTTCTTGCAAACTGAAAAAGAGGACTGTGTGCTGTGTACAACTGCAGAGCGATGTGCCTGAACCAATATGTCAAACTGTCATGTGGGAGATTTGGTGAAAAACATCTTGTCCTAAGGGAATAATTTTAAACACTATATGTAGGTTTGCTGCCTCATAAGAGATCATTACTCAAATCTATTCCCTCTTATGGTAGCTCGGTCCCTGCTTAACGGGCGCAGGGTGAAGAGGAACCTTATTAACGCCTCCTTTAAGAGCGGTCATCAGATGGTTAGAGGGGAAGCTGATCTCCGACCAGGGAATACAGTGATTTTTGGCCAAATTCTCTGGTTTAGCCTTAACAAGATCAGTAGCGGTCCGGGGGCTTCACGCTCGGCTGGCCATCGAGGGCGGCGGCGGCAGGGCCGTGTGGGGCAGCCGGACCCTGGGCAGCGCAGGCTGCTGAGGCTGTGTCAGAGCCAGTGAGGAAGTGTAAGGGATGAGCCCTGGGGCCAGGAGCCGTTCCAGGGATCTTCACCTCCTGTTTGTCACTTCAATCTCGCAGGCAGGCTGAAATGTGGAGTGGAACCCATTCCCAACCAGACCCGTACCAGACTGTGACCGTGCTCTCGTTCCTGCCTGTCACTGCCTCCTGTCCCTTTTGTTGGTGCTTTAGGGGGAAAAAAAAAGAGAGGAATGGCATGAGTAGCACCTGAGGAGCAGCACAAGTTCTGCCTCCTGTGGCATCTGCCGTTGCCTTGACTACACACCATCCCTCCCCCAATTAATCTCCTCTCACAAGAGGATGCACCGTGTGCGAGTGTTGCAGGTGAACTTGTGTTTAATGGGATTAGCTTACCCCAAAGTGGGGCCGTGGCTGGTGTTGTACAGTGCTTGGCAGGGTTGTCACGGTTAAGAGAAGATGCTGCATGGGGGGAGAGGCTTTGCGTGGCAGCTTAACGTGGGCTGAGGTACAAGAAGGGGGTGAGAAGGAAGCTGGAGGGATTGGAAGTGTGCACATGTAGTGTCTGCAGGGGTGAGGAGAGTATGGGGAGCTAACCTCTCCGGGGAGAAGTGTTTTTTCCTTTGGCTGATGTGGAAAAGCAGTTTGTGGTGCCTGCTGGATTTGTGGTGGAGTAGAGCTCCTGGCTGTGCCCACGCCCCCCAGCCGTTGGGCTACCAAGGCTGCTGGCCAGGCTGGGGTGGTTAGTTGCCAGGCCGGGGTTAGTTACCAGGCTGCCGTCCGTGCTGTGTAAACAAACAAACAGCAACCTTTTCTCTGGTGGAGGCTGCCTGCCTTTGCAAAGTAGAGCAGAACGAAAGAGCTGCTTCCCCAACGTGCGAGGTCAGGGCGGAGGGTGCGGGGCACGGGAGAGAGAGTGCCACAGGCTGCGCTTCTGTCAGCTGCTGCTCCTCAAACCTGCTCCTGTGGGCTCAGCCTGTGCAAAGGCCTTCGGTGGAGCTTTTAACTGAAGGCAGATTTTAATACTGTTATTCTTTAAAGGCAGTTCCATCCAGTGCAGGCGAAGATGTCTGTCTGCAGCCTGGCCTCACCCTCGGCTTTGCGTCTTGTTGTAAGCGGTGAGCAAACGGCTCAGAGACACTTGGAAATACTTCCCTAAAGCAGGGGTTTCACTGCAGCAAACAAACTCTCCCAAGTGCTGGCAGGGCACAGGCAAAAGGCTGTGAAATTGGATGGGCTTTGCTCTAGTGCCTGTTTGCCAACAGTCCCTTGCCATGGTCACTCAGCTGCGGTGGCTGCCTCTTGGATGCTCCTGTGCAAGGCTGAGCTGATCACACTGATCAGAGCCTGCCTGAACTCCCAGGGCGTTCAGTGATCACTGCAGAGCTTTTGCTGCTGTGGCTGGCTTGCTGAGAGCTACCTTACCCTCCCCTGAAGTGTAGAGTGTGGTGGCTGCTCTGGACAGGATCGTGGTGGGATGGGCCACTATAACCTGAGTGAAAGGAAGAAACAGTTTCCTGTGCTGGAAATCTAAGCTGGGTTTTGTTCAGTCATTGGCTTTCAGGACCAGCACGATGTCACCTGGTGGCAAGAGGTGAGAAGGTGTTGCCAGAGTGCTGCATGCCAGAACCCACTGTGGTGGGCAGCTGGGTGGCTTCTGCTCTGCAGGTGACTGTGCTCCTGGGCTTGGCACCTGCCTTTGCCTATGGCAGTTATAGGTTGGGCACTAACTTCACCCTTTTTGGGGTGAGATACTGTCACGAGTGGGCCATTTCCAGGCCATCTTTGGTCACTTCATGGCTTTGAGTTTCATGCTTTCCATCTGGAAGTGTTGTGTGCTTACATGAGCTGTGCCTTCTCTTATCTCTGCTTCAGCATTTGCTGTTTTCAAGGGGCACACGCTGTCCTGTGAACCGAGGAGCTGTACTTGCATCGGTCCCAGGTTCTGGTGTGTCACATCCTTCAGTTTGGAGAGGAAGTCTCCACCCAGACCATCTCGAGATCTTGGCTCTGGAGGATGGCTCTTGTTGGAAGGGTATTGCTGTTATAAATAGCACTTAGAAATTTCCTGCAGCGGTTGCTAATCGAGGCAGTTGTACGCTTTGCACATCATTTGTTTGCAGATTCCTTGCTTTCAGTGAGGTGTGCTTCATGAGTGACAGTGATGTGTCTTAAACTTGGCAACTGCCAGGCAGTGACGTGGTGACACCATCTTGCATTACCTGACTAGTTTTAACCTGCTGAGTCCCAGCAGTCTCTGCTAACAACACCCCGGGGGGGGGTGTGTTGGGGAGGGGGAGAGCAGTGCTGGTTGGAAGGAGGCAGAGCCAGCGAGGAAGGCTGATGAAACAGGGAGCATTGCTGTTCTGGACAAGCACCAGGCTTCTGCTTAAGAACACCATTCTCATCAGGTGGAACAGCACAATGTAAAGTTTTTAATATAAAGGGGGTTTTATTCCAGAAAGGCAACACGGCTTGGGCAAGACAGAAATACTGTGGTGGAAAAAAAGTAAATGACACAAAGTGCTTCCCTCCAGACTGGCTTTGGGAAACACTTGTGCCAGTGCAAGCCTCACCGCAGCTCTCATCCTCTTTGTGCTGGGTCTGAATGCATCGTTCTCTGTGCTCTAACAATAGCCCATGAGAGCCTGAGTGCCTGCACAGCAGCGTGGAGCTTGGCATTGTGTGGACAGTGGCAATCAGTATCAACTTCACACACTTAGGATCAGGTCCTGCTTGCCTCATTTGTGACGGGTGTTCATCTGAGGCCAGCAAACCCAGTTCCTCACTGCGGGGCAGATTCCGCATTGATTCCTCTGTCAGAATTTTGCTTATGGATTTTATCCAGAGCAAACAGTAATTTTGATGATTTACAACAAGTAAATGAGTGTAATCTTTTATTCTTTAGAGGCTTGTGGCCTATGAACTTCCTCACTCATTTGCTGGCTGAGGATCTGATCTGTTCTGGGTGTTGGTGGTGTCTGCCCAGCCGATGCTGGTGTCACTGCCAGAGCAGTGGAGCTCTGGCTGTGATCCTGGCTGGGTGCACGCAGCACAATGCTGGGTGCTGCGCTGGAAACTTACTGCCTTTGCCTCTCCTCAGCCACAGGGATGCTCTGGAGCCCTGTGGTCCCTGCTCCATGCAGAAACACCCTCGAGCTGCCCAGCCCCTCCTGCAACTGTCTGGCAACGGGACTCTTTCCTCTTTCTCTGCGCAGAGGAAGAAAGCTGCTGTCACAGAGACTAATCTCCAGGCGCTGGCTTTTCCTGTGCAGAGACCAGCATGTCCTGTGCGTTCAGGGAGACCCAAGAAAGAAAGATACTGGGCACTGTGTGCAGCGTAGAGGATGTGAACAAACAGAAATAAGCAAACCGTTTCCCTTTCTCAGCTCTCTGCACAAGCCCATTTCAGTTTTAGCCATTTTGTAAATCCAGAGTTAGTCAGGTGTACTTACATGCAGGACAGTGTGTTTGAATGGAGCATCCTATCAAACAGCCTTTCTTTGGGAGCCTTTTGTTTGCCTTGTAGTTTTTCCCAACTGGCACGGTCATGTCAGCTGGAACTCACTGGTCCAGCTGCCACAGCTTCCAGCCCTGTGCTGGTGGAGCATTCCCTGTTTCCAGGGCTTTGCATCCACAGTGTGCTGCCTGTGGACCACCTCGAGGTGTCCCTACCACTGAGGTAAAACCTCCTTAGAGACAGGCAGAGACCATACAGGGGAAGGAGAGGGTCTGGGGGTGATGGGGCTCAGGGTCAGTGGTAAGGAAGAGCAAAGCTCCCAGTGCTGGAGGAAAGGCAGGCTGCTGACCTCTGCCCTGTGCTGAATCCTGCTCCTCAGGGCTGCTTATTTATCTAAAGTGACCCAAAAATCCCAGCACCTGCGATGGGGGAACATGATCCACTGAGGGAACATGAGCATCTTCAACCTGTGGGAGCTGGGTTCTCCATTTGGGCAACCAGAGAGAACATCCTGCAGAAAGGCAGCCTTGGTGCGCAGCGGTGCCAGGCCAAGGAGCACAGCAGAGCTTATCTGGATTCTTCAGATGGTTGCTGTAAGCAGCACCAGGCTGAGCAGGCGGCACCACAGCCCTGTCCTCCTCCCGTGGAGTGCAGTGCTGCATCCCCAGCTTTCATTGGTGTCTGTGTGGTGTCACAATCCTGGCTGGAAGATGAGCCTCTCTGCCATCCTCTAACCAAATGTTAAAAGCACTTTCCTGTTTAAACCAGGTTAAGATAATTTTTAATCATTACTGTGGGTGTGTAAGGAGTTTTCAGTTCCTCTTTTGTGTTGGGTGCAGTGGCTGCTTGAAGCCAGCACAACTTGTGCCATGGTGTGTGGTAAACCTGTGCTGCTGGGCTGTGTGGAGCAAGAGAAAGATGATGTGAAGAAGGAGGTTAAACATTCCCATTTGCCATGAGTCTGTGGTAGATTACTTGGGGAGGAACAATTTTAGCTACTCTTTGTATTAACTGCAAAATCGAGAGGTAAAAGGCCTGGGACATTGTTTAGGATGTTTTAGTTAAACTCTTGAATTTCTGTAGTTAACAGAAACTAACAGTAACCAAAGATCATAGCAAGGCTTAAAATGAAGAAGGTATAAGAAAAATGTTATCATGGTGCTCTGTTGGAAGAGGTGACCAAGGAGGCCTGTGTCTGTGAGAGATGGACAGTGGGAACGACCTGGAGAATGTGGGGAGGACACAGGGGGTTCAGGGACAGCTTCCTTCTTGGGGAAATTTCAGCACTGGTTGCAAAGAGTGGAAGGTGCATGGGGAGTGGAAACTCCTGATGATGCTGTGATCCAGGACACAGAGTAAGTCATGGAATTGCAGAATGGTTCTGGTTGGAAGAGACCTTTCAGCTCATCCAATCCAACCATTAACCCAGAACTGCCAGGTCACTACTAAACCATGGCCCTCAGCACTGTGGCTTTGAAACCCTTCCAGGAGTGGGGATTCCACCATTGCCCTGGGCAGCCTGGGCCAGGTCTTGACAACCTTTTCAGGAAAAAATTGTTCCTCATGTCCAACCAGAACCTCACCTGGTACAACTTGAGACTGCTTTCTCTTATCCTATTGCTTGTTCCTTGGGAGAAGAGACCGACCCTCACCTGGTTCCAGTCTCCTTTAAGGAAATTGTAGAGAGCAGTGAGGTCTCCCCTCAGCCTCTTTCTCCAGGCTGAACAACCCCAGGTCCCTCCTCTGCTCCTCAGAGCACCTATGCTCACTCTACGGCTATGTGCACGCCCCTGGTGTTAAAACGTGTGGCTGGTTTACTGTCAAACAGGTGCCTTTGAAAGAAAGGCTTTTTGGTGGTTTTCTGACGCAGTCTAAAACCGACTGAAGGAGCCTGGCTGCGGGTTGGGAAGAGGGAGCTGTGCCAGCTATGGAGGCAGCGGGGATGTGGTGGGCGCAGGAGCGGGGATGTGGTGGGCACGGGAGCTGGGACGTGGTCTGTCGGGCTGGGCGCGGCGATGCGGGGCCACGCTCGCTCCCTGCGTGCGACGGGGCGAGGTGGCGGGGCGGGGCGGCAGGGTGGCTCTCCTAACCTTCTCTCTGTGAACCCTTGCAGCCCACGACCTTCCCCCGAGCAAGACCTCGGCGGCGGCGGCGCAGACGGGCAGCCACCTGCAGTGCCTCTCGGTCCACTGCACGGACGACGTGGGCGAGGCGAAGGGCCGGACTGCCGTGCCGACGTGGAGGTCCCTGCACTCGGACATCTCCAACAGATTTGGGACTTTTGTGGCTGCCCTGACTTGAACAAAAGAAATTATTTTTTTTTCCCCCCTCTCTTTTTAATTTCAAAGGGCCGCTACTGCTAGGTGGACTATTTTTCTAGGTTGGTACCTGCTTAGTGGCATATGGACTGGAAAGGGTTAATTTAAAGTAAACCTCAAGTTTTTGTTTTTTTTAATCTTCTGCCACAGTATGTTACCAGTGTTAACCCTTCTGCAGTTAGCACACTTTTGCTTAAGATTTTCCTGCTAGACCACTTTTTTCCCCCCCCATTATTCTGTAACCTTGGCATACATTACTAGATGAGGCCTTTTCCTTTTTCATCTCAGCGTATGTCCAAGTCACGTATGTCATAATAAGACAAAGATCCTCCTCCTCCTCCTCCTCCTTCTCTTCCTCATTTGCTTTGTTTTTCCTTTCCTTTCCTTTCCTTTTTTTTTTTTTTTTTTTTTTTTTTTTTTTTTTTTTTTTTTTTTTTTTTTTTTTTGGTTGTTTTGTTTTCTTTTGTTTTGCTTTGTTCAGTGCTTATTACCATGGTGGTCCTGAAGAACAGCAGTTGAGGAATAAACGCCGGTTAAAGTGAAATGGTTCATCATTATATCCTGTGTTGTATTGGCACCCAGCTCCTGCCAGTCACACACCAACCAAACAGCTAATGCTCTGCTGGATTGTCAGGCAAGGAACCTGCCCTTTCCCCTTTTCCTCAGAAAACTAAGGTTCTCCTGCTGATCACCTTCAGCCTCGTTTGCTCTCTGCCTGTCTCCATGAGGTGAGAACCCTGGTCTCAGTTTTACCCTGGTGAAGCCCAAAGTAGCTCAGCCATGGCCAGGCTGGTTCAGGCACAGACAGGGAAGTTTGTCTAAATAAGTCTTACAGGAAGTTTACTAAATAATTAAGAGTCATTTTATCTCCTGTACCAAACACCCAGGCTCTCTCTCTGCTAGAGGATGCTTCCCAGTGTGGCTTGAGCCTTCTTGTCCTGGTGATGCTCCCACAGCTCCCACCTTATCACTGATGGAGGAAACCTCCACCAAGAGCCACCATGGTGTATGCTGTTTCAGGATGTGGCTGGGTCTGGGTCCGTCTCCAGCTGTGGCCACTGTCCCCACAGCCCTGCCAGGCAACGCTGCCAAACCCTGCCCATTTTTCCACCCATTTTTAGCTGAAGGAAAACACCACTGAGCAGAAGCAGAGCCGGTCATTCCATGCCTGCACCCTGGGCCACCCTCACCCCTGCCAGGGCACTCCTGGTGTGCTGGCAGTGTTTGAGGACAGCCCAAGTAGGAGGTTGTATGCCCAGGCTCAGCATTTCCCAGTTTGCCAGGGCAGGGAGACCCCACATTAGACACCCTCCCCTCTACCGCTTCCTCCCCGCCAGTCTCATCCAGGGCCCCGTTTTTTGCCACACATTGAGGAACAGCGTTTCTGGATGCACACAATGAAAGGAAAACCAGACTTTCCTGCTCCTGATAGATAATGCTCATTTGAGAAGAAAGTTGGAAGCAGACCAGATCAAGGCAGGGCTGAGGCAAGGCTCCGGCACTGCTGTGGTTTTGCGTAGGGCTGTCCATTATTGTGTGTCCTCTGAGCCGTCCCACCAGCTCGGGCAGCTCCCTTCCCACTGCTCCCTGCAGCTTAGCATGGTGGCTGGAGATGTAGGATTTAGCTGGGAAATAAAGGCTGCCCTCTCTAGGGTTATTTACTGCTGCTGTCAGGAGTTCACAAAACGCCTCCCTCCTCAGGGGATGGAGTTTGAAGACTGCTTTGTATTTTATCTTTGATGGTTGTGCTGGGCCCTTAAATTATTTTGAAGTAATGCTCTCTCTAGACACCAGTGGTGAGGAAGTTCTGCCTAGAATGCCAGTGGCATGGGGTGGTCTGGACCCCTCATTCTATCAGAGGTGGCTTCAGAGAGATGCTCTGTTTGGAAATGTTAGCTGAATGTGCTTTTCTTAACAGTGCATGGATTGAATTCCTTTTATGGGTCTGGTCAGTGACTTCGGATAAATTTGGATAGTTTTGGGCCCTGGTTCTCAGTAATATTTTACTTTTCGTTGAAGCTGGAGCTGCCACGAGGATAAGGATTTTTGCTCATCCTGGAGTAGTTGGCTGTGGAGCTGCTCACACCTGTTTGGAAGGAAAGGTTGGGATGTGTTGTACCTTCTGGCAGTGTGTGCGCAGCTGAGAGCTCAGAGCCTTCTCTGTCCCTGTGATAAAACATCACAGCCCCCATCTGGATACCAGAATAGTGGTGCCAGTCCCCGCTCTGGAGGATGCCTCTTTCCCTGTGACTTCTGAAGTCTCAGTGCACCCAAGTATGTGTTTAAATCCTGTCCAGAAGGGCACTCATGGGCTGAACTGAGAGGGCACTCTGCAGGATATGAGTCTCATCCTCAGCTCCCACCGTGTCTGGGCTGCTCCTGCCCATCCCAGCTGGTTGGGTCCTGGAGAAACCCCAGCCAGCACATGCCTGCACATATGATATGCAGTGCTTCCAGCTGAACATTTAGGAAGAGTTCATGGTCTGGTGGCATTCCTGTGCTGCAGTCAGCCCCATGGTTTGCTGCTTTGTTTTGAGTTTTTTCCTGCTGCATTCACAAGAACAGGTTTTTCAGGCTTCCTGAGGTCAGGGATGCACACCCTGTGCTACCGGGAAGAGACCTTTCAGTGAATGCTGCATGAGACATTTCAGATCCCTTTTAAAAAGGAATCCTCCTTCGAGTAGAAATGTGGTGACTCAGTAGGTGTCACCCGCCCTTTTCTCCTGGTTTGCTCTCTGCAGTTTGTGCTGCTCTCCTGGAGTTCCTCTCGTTCACTTGGGACTTTCTTTTCACTTGCTCATAAAAATACAAAGCGGAAGCAATTTCTCCAAACCCAGTGGAATCCTGTCAGGTTTAGGTCTGTGGAAGGAGGAGGGCAGGACAAGCTGTTCTGAAGGCAGGGGACGTGCCTACAGTGTGGAAGTGCAAGAGCTGCTGCACTTCTGCTCCAGCATGGCTGTCACTGCCAGACCACAAGGCAGTGGGAGAAAGGGATTTTTAGTTAGTTTGAAATAGAGGTTGTCTGTCTTCTTGGGCCTTTTTGTCCGTGTAGTTTTGCTGAGGAACATGGTCACACAGAGTCCTTTTGCTTGCCTCCTGTCCATTTGGTCCTTCCTGCTTTTAAGCGACATCACAACTGAGCAGAGGAGGCTCTGCGTGGGGCAGCTCAGCAGAGCCAGGACCAACCTGAGCTTCTGGCCAAAGATCAGGATGGGAGTGGTACGAGGGCTGAGCAGAACAAGCACCTTGTCATGCTGATGACCTGCTGTGTTTGGTACTGACAGAGCTAGAGCTTTGCCACAGAGCGTGTGTGGCCTGCAGTAATTCCACTGTGCTTGTGTTCTCCACTGTTTGGCACTGAATGCACTGATTCCTGTCTTCTTTTAACAGACACAAAGCACCAGCACAGCCCAGCACAAAGTGATTTATACCCAGCATAATACTCCAGCTGAAGTAGTTCTGGGAGCTGTAGGTAAAAGGCTGTAGTGCAGGAAGCAAGTTGCACTCTCGTGGAGAGGGAAACTGAGGCACAAACAGTGTCAGCCCGATCTGGGTCAAAGGCACATTGGTAGCAGGGCTGAGCAGTCCCTGAGGTCTGGCCTCTGCCCACAGCCTGTGTTGCTGAGCTGCACAGCTCAGTGCTGGTTTCCTTTGGAGGATAAGCCAGTGCAACAGGGTGACATTTTATGAGCTATGTGTCCCCAGGTGACTTGGGTAGAGCTAAAAAAATGTCAGCTGGCAGCTGCTCGTCCTGTTGGGCATCCAGACAGGGATGTTGTACCGAGAAGTCAAAGACCTGTGGTAAATGTGCTATTAAGACATGCACAATCTTCGTGTTGTGGGCAGCAGCTCCATTGTGGCTTCCTTGTGTTGTGGAGACTACTTCCTTGCCTGGCCCCAGTTGCCACGTTTGGGAAGCCTGGATATCTCCTGCCCCCAGCTCCCCATCTCCTTTGGTATTTGTTAAGGCATTAAGCTTGAAGTTAAACACATTAGCAAGCAGAGCAAAATCACTTCTTGCATTTAAATTGGGAGGAGCGGCAAAATCTCCCTTTGCCAAAGCAAGGAGAGAACAGGCCTTATTTATCACCTGCTCCTGGCCACTGGCTCTGCATCCCTTTTCCCTGGTCCTCTGCCATTCCAGCTGAGTTGTCAGAGCTTCAGTGAGGAGGTTTACCCTTGGTTTGGTTATGGTGACTCTCATCACATAGGTAAGGGTTTGTTGTGTGGCACAGGCAGAAGGGAAGCAACATCAGGGTGGTGGTACCTGGACACCGAATGTCTGCGGGGCTGCTCGGAGGCCACCTGCCCTTCCCAAAAAGGGGACTGGCATTGGGCTTCCAGTAACCCCTTTGGTAAGGAGCAGGAGGGGGCAATGAGAGTGCAGGGCAGCAACCTGGCAGTGTTGGGGACTGTGTGAGGAGGGACAGACAAACACTCCTGGTCCCTTTTGATGATTTTCGGTTTTGTTAAGCCGCAGCGTAAGGTTTTCTCCACTGGATTCCCAGCTGTTGGCTGGCTGGTGTGCGAGAGCATAACCCATTTTTTTCTAGAATTGTTTCTCCTTTCTTGCTCAAGGCAAATGAGGGGAAACAGTCTAATTTTGTCTTAGAAACCCTCTATTAAAATGGTTGGTTTGAGTCCATCCGCTCACAGATTTCCAGCCGATGGAACTGCGGGGCTGCGATTTCCAGCGGTTTGCAAACTCGATCACTCTCCGCTACCCCAGAATATTACAGCTTTAAAACAGCCTTAAGCAAAAGGATGTGATTTCTTTGTACTGAATCTGGTTCATGGAAGAGCAGAAAAAAAAAAAAAAAAAAA
>VWZI01021176.1:282523-294687 GCA_013396835.1 Psilopogon haemacephalus | reverse complement strand
AAAAAATTGAAAACCGACGACAACAGCAAAAAAAAAAAAGAGAAAAAGCTACCTGAGAACACTGGTAAATCCCTGCTGCATCGCAAACTGAGAACGTTATTGCACATGTAAAATACAACACCTTGCCCCGACCCCTGCTGTGTGTTAGGCAATCCTGTAACCTTCCTACACCTTTTGGTTTTGTTGGCTTTTTTTTGTTTGTTTTTTTTTTTTTTTGCTTGCTTTTTTTCTTTCTGCCTTTTTTTTGTTTTATTAAATTCTTAATTCTTGTTAAATTCGTTTCTTCGATGCTTGGTTGGAAGACTGTGACAACAGCTCATGAAATTGAGTGTTCCTTTCTTTCCTTTTTTCTTTCTTTTTTTTTTTTAAATATGTAAAGTGCAGTCTTCTGTATTCATGCATATTGTACATATCTGTATATGTTTTACTGAGCAACTAAATAACAATAAATATGATGTTAATGGTGGCTATTGTACATTTCGTGCCATGCTTGGTCATTTTTTTGTACTAAGTCCTTTTCCTCCCCCAGGATGTGAAGAAGTGAGATGACCTCTTCATGTCCAGGTTGAACCCTGGGCCTCGTGCTGGGACCTGCTGTGGCAGAGCTGGGTGGCTGTGGGACAGTCTGGGGTTGCTGTTTGCTCTGGGCAGTTCTGGGCTTTACTGATCCTTCTGCCTGGGCAACTCTAGAGCCAGATTCAGCCCCTCACACCTTTGGACGCTGGGATGGAGAAGGTTGGAACTAACCAGAGTGATCAGAAACGGCTTCTTAGCTGAAGTAATTTCTCCTGTGATACATCAAACAACAAATCCCAGGGGGCCTCTGAGCTGCCCCATCTGCAGTTAACAGGGCTTAGTGAGAAACCTCCCCAGGAGCAGCAGCTGGATTCCAAGGAGGCTCCTCCCTGAGTTTAGAGGGTCTTTGCTGCAAGAGTAGGTTCCTTTTGGCCTTGTTGTGAACCAGATGTTGGATCTTCCATGTCACTTCTGGCAAGATTTCTGTGAGTAAAAAGTAAACAAGCAAGAGCTCTTACCAAGATTCTTAAAAATCTCTTTATCTCTATTAGTCAAATTGCAGACTCTTAATCCTTTCACATTCCTGTGAGTTTTCCAAGGAATGCTTCAGGAGAGATGTCAGATGGTGTTCTCCAGAGGGGAGAAAAGAAAAGAAAAAGGCAAAAGCAGCACAATATCCCAGACAACATTGATGTGTTTCTAAACTGAAGGGTAAACCTCCTATATCTTCCATCCTAGGACACTGAAGTGGTGTCCACTCACATCAGGGCTGGGGTTCAGAAAGCTGAGCCCTGAGTTTTGGGTGCAGTGTATTGGGGTGAGCCCCACATCCCCACAAAGCACTGAACTCTGCCTGCCCCACCATGGTCTGGCTGCTAGACTGGCATCTGGTACCTCACAGGTAACACAGACTGCCAGGATGCTGCACCCTATCCACCCATCCCTCCCTCCCTCCCTCTCCATGGGCTGCTAACGCTGAGAGCACAAAGGGAAGAGCTGAATTAAGTCGGTTTTAGAACCATTCCCAGTTTGCGTAGGGAGCAGCTTTGCTTGATGTTCAGACGATGCTTTGGGCGTTCTGAAGGGGCCAGCGTGGGGGTGAGCAGTGTGAGAGCTCTGCCAGAGGTGCGAACTGCCCTCCCTGTGGGCTGGGCGGAGAGGTGGCAGACACAAAGTGGCCAACTGCGGCTGCAGAAGCTGACTGGTTTTGAGATGTTCAGTGTTGTTCAGCATGGTAATTATCGGTTAGATACTTTGTAACTCTCACTTCCACAACCAGTCGCTTGCTTCCTTCCTTTCCCCACGCACCCTTCTGAGCAGTGGGTCTAAGCTGGCTGGACTTTGCCCCGTGAGGTGTGAGTAGCCTGTGTGGTTTTCCCCAACTTTCAGCTCAAATCCATTGAGATTATTGCAATTACTTTTTTAAATTGGTGTTTATTTAAGTTGGGACTTCTGTTTGATCCTGAGAGAGAGAGATATAACCCCTGTAACCTGTGTTCCTGGCTGCTGTGCAGTTCCTTTTTCGCTAGGGAAAACCCACAGAAGATGAGACCTGCTCCTCTCCTTGCCCAGCAACCAGTCTGACATCAGGGAGCTTCTGGTGTTCCTCATTCCCAGCCTCACTCCCCAGAGGCGTTGGCAGCATGGTGGTGGCCACGTAAGTTGCCCAAGATCATTGGGACCTTCTCAGCTGCAGAGTATCTGAGATGCTCAATTTTATATCACTCTCAATCATGTTGCCCAAGCACTGTCTGGGAATTCTCAGGGCTGTCCCACTGGCTTTGCTGTGTCCTCCTCTCTGTTGCAGCATTTCCCTTTCTCCTCTTGTCACTGGCAGCTCTGGAGCTTGTCTGGGTGGGATGCACCTTCCTGCAGCATGGCTGTGGCTGAGCAGCCCTTTCCAGCACCACTGTAAGCAGCGCTGCTCACTTTGCCATGTGAGAACCAGCCATAAGCTCCATCAGCCCTAGGGTTCACACGGTGGTCACTTCTCCACAGCCAGAGCTGCGCCAGTGCCAAGGCTCCTCTGCTGCTGCCAGCGGCTGGAGCTGCCCCTCCTGCCCCAGCAATGCTCTTCTCCCAGCTCCTGGCTGAGACACCAGCAGGAGCTTGCTGTTTGCTGTGCATCGTGTGAACCGATCAAAATAAACTAATCTTTGGTTTTCTCCTCTTCATGCTGGCTTTACTTGTCATATCTGGTAACACTGGTGACCTCTGGTGATGCTGGCACAGGGCTTGCTTACCCGGGGCACTCCTTGATCCCAGTGCTCTGCTCTCAGAGGTTTGTTTCTGTCTCCATGTTAGCAAGATTATAGTTTATTAAACTAAAGAAGAGGAAGGAGTTGGTCAGAAAGCTTCTACAGTTCTTGCTCTCCTAATCGTGTGTCCCTGTGCCCTGAGCTTGTGCTGAGAGCTGACTGTGGCCGTGTCTCTTTTCCCAAGCCATTTAACTGATTTAATTATGTCCTTTGAGTTGTTTTTTGCACCAGGCTTTGGCATTCCCGTCACGGAGGAGCTGTGTATTGTGCCTTCAGCAGGCAGGGATCCATCACTGCGCAGCTGGATCCTGAGAGCCGAGATCTGCCCAGCTCCTCTGCAGCTCCTGCAATGCCAACAGCCAGGGACGCGAGTGGCCATGTGGCAGCCCAGCTCTGGCATTGCCAGTGTCTGTGCTTTGCAGTGGGGCAGCTGTGACATGGCAGAGCCCTGGGCACAGCTCTGAGGTGGGTTTAGCCAGGAGATGTTGGAAGTGTGGAACCTTCCACCCAAGGCATGTCCAAGCCAGGGCAGAGCCACATAAAGCAAAGCTGGGCAGAAGGGCAGCAGCTGTCTGCATGTGTGTGTGTGACTCTAGGGGCACCTATGCCTCTCTTTAGCCAGGTCTGTGCCAGCTGTGAGAGGCTGAGTGGCTGCTGCCTCTGTGTGTGTGACTTCAGGGGCATCTATGCCTCTCTTTAGCCAGGTCTGTGCCAGCTGTGAGAGGCTGCTGCCTCTGTATGTGTGTGTGTGTGACTCCAGGGGCACCTAAGCCTCTCTTTAGCCAGGTCTGTGCCAGCTGTGAGAGGCTGAGTGGCTGCTGCCTCTGTGTGTGTGACTTCAGGGGCATCTCTTTACCCAGGTCTGTTCCAGCTGTGAGAGGCTGAGAGGCTGCTGCCTCTGTATGTGTGTGTGTGTGTGACTCCAGGGGCACCTAAGGCCCTCTTTGCACAGGTCTGTTCCAGCTGTGAGAGGCTGCTGCTAGCAGAAGGCATTGCTCTCCCTGCAAACCAAAGTAAATAAACACAGGAATGAATATTTGGGTCACTGATATCCTTTTGGCTGAGATGCTTGTTAGGAAATGGAATTAGGACGGGTTTCTTTTCGTATTAATTATTTCCACAAGTCTCCAGGCTAGTTGCATGATGCCTTTACTCCCCTGCCTGGTGACCAGTTTGTAGCCTCCCTGGCAGTTTTAGCTTTATGGCCAATAACTCCACATTTATTTTGCTTGTAAAAATCCCTGAAACCTTGTTGCTTAGGTGGACTCAGGAATGCTGTGCCTGCTGGCAAAGGTGGGAAGAGAAAGGATTGTTCTGAACTCTCCTTCCAGAGACACTACCCAAGCTTATTAATGATAGTGCAGCGAGTGGAGGTGACAAGACCTGAAGAAAATCATTTAGGTCATCTTTGGTTAATTAGTGTGGGGTTGATTCCTGCCCTCCAATTCCCAGAGCTCTGACCAGCACAACTAAAATTGACAGAGCAGTGGTGGTGATGGTGGGGGGATCTCAATCTTTCAGTTAAAAAAAACCCCAAAACCAACAAAAAACCCCAGCCAACAAACTAACAAAAATAGCCAACCAATCTTTTATCCTCAGCTGTTGGTGGGGACAGTGTTTGAAGTGATGGAGGAGGAAAAGACCCTGCTGGGTGTACAGCTGGTGTTGGAATCCCACTGTGTCTCTTCTAGAACTAGCAGGCAGTGGTGGGGTTGTGCCTTGGCAGAGTCCAGGAGAGCTCCTGGCAGGACCCGATGGTCTCTGGTCCTGAGATGATGCTTGGGTGGGATGCAGGAGGTAGGAGCAGGGGTTCCATCATGTTCTACCTCAGGCCTTGGACATGGAGTCACCACACACCAGCTCTTCTCCTTGTTACTTCTGTTCTGTCTCGCTTGTGTCACCCCCTGAAAAAGTGGCACGGGGCAAAACAGCCTGGTTAACGTTTTTTGTGCCCTCTTAGGGCACTGATGTTATTTATGCACAAAGAAGATAACGAACTGTTACCCCAAATTAGATGTTCAGACGTTAAGGTCATCCTCCTTCTCCAGGTTTGTTGTTAAGGAGGGCTGAAGCATCCTCCAGGGTTTGTAGTGATCAGGGTTAACTGGTGGAGAATATTCAGTGCCGAGCTTCAGGAGGTGGGAACTTTTCTCAATTTCCTTTTATCCTCTGCAAAATGCCCCTCTCTCCCTTCCCCCCTTTTCTCTCTCCTCTCCCCCCACCCCCCCCCTTTTCTCTTTATAAAGCTGGAATTCTTCCAGACTCTGCTCTGGGCTTGCAAGAAAACTTTACTGTGTAAATTTGCTCTTTGTGTTGGGAGTCCTTTGTTTAAACAGCATTGTGAGCTTGCTGGGGAGGGATGGAGAGAGAGAGGGAGCTGGGAGGAAGAATTTGAAAAGCCCTGACCCCTGATGAATAAAATCCAGCACATTAACACATTCTTCAATAAATTCATGATTGCAGATAAGGTGGGAGTCCCCAGGGCCGGGCTTTTCATTAACCCCCTGCTGACTAACCCAAACAGACGCAGTGTTTTGTGAGCACCAGGACAAGCAGAGCCCTTTTGTGGCGGAGGGGCCAAGCGCGCATGGGGAGATTGCCCATAGGGAGCCCGGGTACAAAATGGGACTCTATTTCAGAACAAACTCCTTTTGGTTAGTTTGATGAGATTACAGAAGGGAAAAGGCTTTAACAAGGGGCTTATTGAAGCTAAGTAACTGTTCTGAATACAGTGAGGACCTGGGCAGAAAACATACCATTCCCAAGTAAATAGGCACCCCTAGAGTATGGCAGGAGGGTGGCACTGGACGTGCCCACTGTGGTCGTTGCATGGCGTGTGGGGTGCCAGGTGAGAACACAGGTGGGACTCCTGTGATGACCTGTGCCAAGGCTGGCACAGCAGCAGTGTGCCCCTGCATGCAGGCCAACCCTTCTCTGCATCCTCTGTGCACCAAAGGCACCCCAAGAATCTCTGGCTGATGTGCCAGCAGCTGGTCCAAAGAGAGAGGTTGGAGAGACTCAACACACAATGTCCACAGGGCAGGTCACACCTCTGGCTGTCGTAGGCTGTTGGACTTGGTTTGTTCTCCTGGCTGAGTGGAAAGCCTGCTCAGGAAAGAGTTTGCTTTTCTGGAAATAGCGGCCCTAAAAACTGCCTCCCTTTCACACTAGAAAGGTCTTCTGGGTCGTTTATTAGGGTGTTTACATCATTAGATGGTCTGAATTCTGTGGCTTGTGCTCCCAAGTCTTCACGTGCCAAGCAGCTCCGAATGTCACTCAGCCCAAGGAAATGTGTTTTGGGATGAAACACAGAAAAATCATGAGTTTGTCTCAGGTTCCTTCTCCCTGCCTGCCAGAATGCTGCCTCAGGCTGCCTGGTGGTCCCCCAAGAGGTGATGTGCCCTGTGGTAGACTCCAGGCCTTTCACAGAGCAGTTCATGCCTCCACCAAGCAAATCCTGTCCTTTGGGAATAGGATCCAGAGATCCTGTGTGGGCTCCCAGCATCCTGCCCACAGAACCAGCAGTGCTCTGCGGGCACCCCTCCTGTGGGTGATGGCCACTTGTGTGTTCTGACAGCTCCCATGAGGTGACCATTTTGGACTGGATAGATCCGGGCTCCCACGTGTCATAGCAGGGCTGGGAGATGCTGGGTTTGCTCTGCCTCAGGCTCTGTGCTGTGCCCCTTGCCTGCTGCAGCTCTGTGGTGACAGCAGGGAAAGTAGGTGATGGCTTCAGCCTGGAGTCCCTTACCAACACCCACATGTGGCCTTCCTTCCCAGCAGCACCACAAGCAGGGACTGCTCTCCAGGCTGCTTTGAGCTGCTTCAATTTCCAAGGCTAATTGAAGGCAGAGACAGGTGTCTTATGTTTGTAATTAAATCAAACTATTTCAGCCCACGAACCCTCAAGGTTCCTGACTGCTGCTGAGGTGAGCTGCAGCCTCGCTGCTCTCCCTCGTTAGTGTCTGGTACCTTGGCTCAGCTCTTCTGTGCTCAGGATTCAGCCTCAACTAGCCCTGCTGGCTAGTGCCAGGTGAGAATAACCCCTCAGGTGTCTCAGCCTTGCAAACCCAACACTGCATTGTGGCCCACGCTGCTGAGCCCTGCTGCAGCCACCCGCTCTGTGGAGATCCCTGCCACCTCTTGCCCTTTACTAGCTTACCATCCTCCACCTCGCTGACAAGAAGCACCTGGAAGAGGGAAATCCTGGTTGTTTGGGTACATGGAAACGATGGGCCCCAGCTGTGGCCCCTTGAACCGCTGCCTGCTCACCCTGTGCCAGGCTTGAGGGCATTTCCTTTGGGACATCCCAGCCCTGGCGCAGCCGTCCCAGCCGCGGAGCGGGTTTAATGCTTTGCACACATGGCTCTGCGGGGCTGACGCCTCTGACTGGAAGGAGCAGTCACAGATCCTTCCCATGGAAAATCCATCTGTTCCCCTGCATTCCCTGGTGCGAGGGGTCTCGGTGCCGGGGCGGGGAGCGCAGCAGAATGGGTATTATTTGCCGTGCACCCTGCGCGGCTGAGCGACACTGTGCCGTGGTGGTGAGGGTCACTCAGGCGTGTTCCTCCCCCCCAACCCCCTTCCTTTTCCTCCTCTCGTTATTTGGGGGCTTGCTTTGTAAGCAAAGCTGTTATTTATCCCATTATTTATCCTCTCTGCTGCAGAGGGTTGTGGAGCTCCAGGAAAGCCCCAGGGGCAGCCAGTGCCCGAGGGCTAGGGCCCAGGTGCTGGCACAGGCTCAGCAGAGGGGGCTGCAGGAAGAGGCTTTTCTGGGTGTAGGGCTGGGGATTAATCTGAAGGCAAGGTCTGGTGGTGTTGTTTTTTTCTTTTTCCTCTCCTCCCTGGAATAATTTAAGTTGATCTCTTTCAGGCAGTGGCTCCCCTGCAGCAGAGATGCAGTGGGAGCATGCTCACTGCTTCCCCGTTGAGCCCTGCCAAGCTGAACAGGCACCGGCTGCAGGAGCGATGTCCATGCAGATGATGATGATGCTTGACTGATGTCTGCTCACCCCAGCAGGATCTCAGCTCCAGGTTGGCCTCCTGTAACGTTGTTGCTCTCCACCCTGACCAGGCATTAACTTGGTTACTGGCCCAGTTGTTGGCCTGACTGGGTGGGAGGTCAGCCTGGACTCGATGGTCCATCCACACGTGCCCAGCGGCCAGCACATCACCAGGCAGAGCATCCTGCAGCCTCCTCTTGATGGTAACGCATGGCCAGGGGGGACGGCACGGGCAGCTGCTGGCCTGACAATGGAGGTGTTTCATCTCAATTTGAGCTGCTAAGAAGTATCCCTTTTGCTGTGATTTATGTGGAAGGATCAGGCCGGGAGAGCCGCCTGGGTCCAGCACGGGTCGGACCCCGCGGGGCCGCCGCAGCCTGAGCGGGGCTGGCTCGGCCTTTAGCACTTGAAAGGCTGTTTGTGTTTGATGGGCTGATGCGTATCAAATGCAATCCAGCTTCCCACTGTCTGCTCTGTCAGCCCCCTGATGCTGGCCTTTGACAGCTGAAGCGCCCCCTCCCCGAATTTCTGATTTCACACTGATGCACAAACATTCCTTGGCAATTTGAGCCCATTGTATTAAAGTGGTTAAATTCCTTAAGCATGTGCCTCTGAGGATGCAGTGCTGATATTCATGGCAGAAACGCCAGTGTGGTGGCCGTGCTGGCTATCTGGCCGTGCTGGGAGACCACGAGCAGTGATGCTTCTGTGGGACCTGGAGCCAGCAGGAGAGCTGCTGCCCGCAGATGTGCCCAGGCCACCAGCACGCGGAGTGGGATGTCCTTTGCACTGCTGCTGTGTGCACATCCCTGTACTCTGGGGGGGATGCATCCCTGCATGTGTTGTGCACATCCCTGCATTCTGCTCCCTGGAAAGCAGCACTTGCGTGGCCCAGGGAGCCTGGAGTGCGGGCTGCCTGCTGTGGCAGAGAGGGGGGTGTGTGAATGAGACTGTGTTAAGGGCCCAGTCTTGCTGGCAAAGACTTGCCTTCATGTTGGACCTCAGAGGAAGCGCTCTGGCCATCCCAATTTCAGCACATTGCGGGACTTGGCTGTTGGACCTGGTCTGGAAGCCTGTTTTCCCACCCTAGTGTGCCTGCTGGGTCCAGGAGCAGCCTGAGAATCAGGAAGAAAGGTCCTAGGAAGGGAAGCAGCTTTGGCAAATTCCAGAATTGAATTGTTCTTGGCTAAGTGGGAGAGCAGGAGGAGGAGTGGGGGGAGCACCGTTGCTGGGATCTGTTACAGTTCTGCATCTGATCTGCTCACCCTTGTCTCAGAAACTGCCCTGTGTGATGTAGTCACTGGCGAGTTAAGATTTAGTTTCAAATGTCTTAAGTTATTATTGATGCTTGAAAAGGTTACATCTGCAACTCATTTTCTATGTCATTGACGTTCTTTTCTGACAAATAATTTCAGAAATATGCAGCAAAACGTTTTGGCCCACAAATGTTGCAGCTCACCAAGTGTGCAGACCACATCTTTACACGTTTTGGGAGGAAAAACTTAACTCCTCGTGTGCTTTCCCAGCTCTGCCTGCCTCAGCAAGGCACTGGGGTGGGGAAAAGTGCTTGCTGCTGACCAGCCCTTGCTGCTGGCACAGAGCCTGCTGTGGATGGCATGAGGGATGCTGAGCAGAGGGCATGGGGGCTGCCCCCTCCACCAGTCTGTCTGATCTGGCGTGGGTTAAGGTTGTGTAGGGCTGGCCAGGGCACTCTCTGCAGTGGTCGATGTGTGATGGAAACTCAGGGAAAGAAGCTGCTGGGTGACCTGTTCTAGGGACAGCCACACCTCTGGTTCTAGAGGAGCATGGTTTGGGAAGGGAATACTCCTGGGTGCAAGTCCTCTGCAGGCTGCTCAGCAGCCTGTTGTTACAGCGCAGGTGTTGCTTGCTGACAGCATCTGGAAGAGCTTCGCACATCACGAAAGCAACAAACCTGAAAGTGCTTGGAGTGGTTGGGTGCTGTGCTTGCCCTGGCATCCCACTGTGCTGCTGGGGGTGGTATCTGGGCTGCTGTGTGGCTGGGATCGCCAGCGTGCTCCTGGCAGCCACACAGCGGCACAGGGAAGTGCCCACCCTGGGCTCCCCAGCCCCCGTCACGACGTGGCGGTGATTTGAGTGGGGCAGAATCCAGCTTGTTTGGATGAGAGAGCAGTAAGTGACCTCGGCATTCTGCTTAATGCCCAGGTGTACGAAGGGGAAAGAAGAGAGAGCTGCCTCCTAGGAATCATCAGCAAAGCCGAGCAGCGTTCACGTAATTTGCTCTGGAAGGCAGAACTTGTCTTTTTATTTACCAAGCACTGCTGATGTCCAAGATAACATTTATATCAGATGGGAGCTTTTCAAGTGCCGCTCGGGCAGAGCTGCTGACCTTCTGCTGGTCTTATTAAATGTCCTGCATCTGACGCACTCTCTCTCTTCTGTTATCTAAAGGGCCAGCCTGGCTGAGAAAGGCGGCTGCTGCAGCGGGCAGGGTGAGGTTAGATGTCACCCGAGTGTCTCTGCTTGATGTGCCTTTGCAGGCAGAGCTCAGCAGGAACTTAGCCATGGGGATGAAAGCCGTGGCTTAACCCATGGGCGGTTTGAAATAACTTCATTGTAGAGTGGTGTCCAGAGTGAAGATGGGACTCTGCAGGAACGCTTCCCTTTCCCCAGCTTGCCTTTGTTGTTGCTGCTTTGGTGAATATTAAGAGGGGTTGCTGACCCTTGCAAGCCTGCGACCTCTGTATCTGAAAGGCTGGTGGAGAAGAGCCTTCTTCTCGACCTTGCTGAGCCGGTCTTTCCCCGGCACTTGCCTTTCTTTGCCAGCGTGACACTATGGAAATGGCACCCCCCCAGAGCTGCCACCCCTGGAGCAGATTCGCTGTGCTCCCATCCACGCGTGGTGACCTCTCTGCTTTATGTCCCACTGGCAGAGAAGGGAGCTGGCAGGCAGCCTGGCTCACATCCTGCATGTGTGAGCTGGTGAATCGTGGGGCTGCTAAGGAGGTCCAAAGAATCACAGAAACATCCAGGTTGGCAAAGCCCCTCAGGATCACCAAGCCCAACCTATAAACTTACTCTACAAGATTCACCTTAAACCATACCCCCAAGCACCACATCCAGGCGATCCTTAAATAAATCTAGGGTGGGTGACTCCACCAGCTCCCTGGGCAGCTCATTCCAGTGCCTGACCAATCTCTCAGTGAAAATCTTTCTTTCCTAATGTCCAGTCTAAACCTCCCCAGCCTCAGCTTGAGGCCATTCCCCCTTGTTCTGTCTCCAACTAGCTATGAGAAGAGCCCAGCATCCTCTCCACAATGCCCCTTCAGATAGTTGTAGACACTGCAGAGGAAACTTCTCTGTGGGGAATGTGTGAGGATCAGAGAGGTTGCAGCTGGTCCAAGGAAACTGTGCAAAGGTCTGCAGTGACTCACCCAGGTGCTTGCCTGTGCCACAGTGCTGCTACCATCGTGCTCTGCATCCTCAGGCTGCCTGCCTGACACTGGCATCTTAATGCCTGCTTCTTCCCTCAGGAAGATTAACACTTAGGATGCCATCCATGCATTCTAGTGGGGGACTAGATTTTAATTGTATGGCATCCTCCCATCTCAGGAGCTGTGGAAGAATAACACTTTGGATATCATCCATGCATTCTAGTGGGGGCCTTCATCCTTGGACCAGTTTTTTAATTGTATGGTGTCCTCCCATCTCAGGAGCTGTGGAAGAATAACAAGAGATCATACATGCATTCTAGTGAGGGTCTTCATCCTTGGACCAGATTTTTATTGTATGGTATCCTCTCATTTCAGGAGCTGTGGTCCTGCAGATTCTTTTCTCAGCAGAGATGCAACACAGCACTCTGTCCTGTTCTCCATGGGCTGCAACCAGACACAGCTTCTCTTCTCCTGCAGATGTGGGAATTTGTTCCTTCCAGAAGCAGAACACTTGGGAGGGAGTCTGATGAATTCAGTGGGAAGGTTGTGGTTCACTGTACAGGGGTGAAAGTGTTGTGTGACTAGATCCTGCCAAAGCCAGGAATGCCATGGGAGCTACTGCAATGGGCCTTGCCTCTGCTGGGAGAGCCAGGGACAATAAAGCTCCTTTCCCCTTTTGCATTGGTGTGTAGGACAACACAGGTATGGAGAGAGCAACTGCTTGAGCTCCAAAAGGCCTTCAGGAGAAGGAGGGATCAGAATGGGATGTTTGCCAGAACTGGATGCTGGGCAGAGCCAGACTGTCCTGCAAATGTCCTAGAAATGCAGTGAAGCAACCTCCTTCTCCTCCAGCCCTCCTGTCCTCACCACTAGTGAAGTCTTAAGGTGTGAGTTTGATGTCCCTTGTCATCAAGAGCCACTGAGATCAAAGACATTTCCTGCTGGCCTTCCTGGGGAGGTGGGGGCGGGGGGTG
>VWZI01021176.1:261699-278607 GCA_013396835.1 Psilopogon haemacephalus | reverse complement strand
TTGCTCAGGTGCCTCTGTAGGGGCAGCCTCTCCCCAAAGGGTTCTGCAGTTAATCAGGGCTAGCTGCCCCTTATGGATGGGGGAGCAAGAGCCTTGGTGCCTGTTTATATACACTAATTGCTGCACTGCAGAGCAGCCCGTGCACAGGCTAAGCTGCCCCATCCCCTCAGCACCCCATCCCCAGCCGGGCCAGGCTGTTTCTCCACACGCTTTGCCCCATGCTGGAGCTCCTCGCCCCGTAACGAGGGGAGCAGCAGTCTTCAGGGTCACTTACCCTCCCTGCCTGTGCCAGGCCTCCCTCACCCCTGACCCTCCCAGCTAACCTCCTCATTCTTACCGGGGGGCTCTGCTCTTGTCTCTCAAGGGCTAAACTTGTTAAAATGAATCACATTTGGCATATCTCCCTGTGGTGCCTCTCCAGATAAAAGTGGTCCCAGCTCGCATGCTCTATTTTTGTTTTGTTTCTGTATGTGACAATTTTCTCCATACAAAACCCTCTTTTGTCAGTTTGTAGAAGAGATTATGGAGAGACAAGAGCCTGCCTTTTGCAGACCCATCTTGTGCTTTCTCATGGCTCCACGAATGGCATTGTTCGTGGCCAAGGAACAATGGCATTTTTCTGTTCCCATATCTGATGTGATTAAAGGAGCTGCAGAGCAGAAGTTACACCGAGGATTATAATGCACAGAGGCAAAACCTTGCTACTGGACATCAGACATCAGGGAAGATTCTGGCCCTGTAAAATAAATATTTTTTATTCCATAAAATAAAATCTGCTTTCTCTCCCCCCCCCCCCCCTTTTTTTTTTNCCCCCCCCCCCCCCCCCTTTTTTTTTTTTCTGATCTGCAAAAAAACCCAACCCAAACCAAAGAAAACCAAAACCAAGCCACCACTACCACCAACAGAATACAATCAATGAAAAAAAAGAAGAGAGTCTGAATTTATACTCTGGATAAAGACTGTAAGTGGACAAAGAGCAGGGCCATGAGGATGCTGAGAGGGCTGCAGCACCTCTGCTATGAGCACAGACCGAAAGAGTTGGGGCTGTGCAGGCTGGAGAAGAGGAGGCTCCCAGGTGACCTTCTTGTGGCCTGTCAGGATCTGAAGTGGGCTACAAAAAAGCTGGGGAGGGACTTTTTAGGCTATCAAGTAGTGACAGGACTAGGGGGAATGGAGCACAGCTGGAGGTGGGGAGATTCATACTGGATGTGAGGAGGAAGTTGTTCAGCATGAGAGTGGTGAGAGCCTGGAATGGGTTGCCCAGGGAGGTGGTTGAGGCCACATCCCTGGAGGTGTTTGCAGCCAGGCTGGCAGAGGCTGTGGGCAGCCTGATCTAGGGTAGGGTGTCCCTGCCCGTGGCAGTGTAGTTGGAACTGGCTGATCCTTGTGGTCCCTTCCAACATAGACTGATTCTATGATTCTATGTTCTGCCAGCCCCAGGTTGCCTTCACTTGGGGCTCAGTGTGAGCAGCCTTCCCTGCTCACCAGGGTGCAGCGTGGCTGTGGATGGGAAAAGTGCATTTAGATTGGAAAGCAGAAGGAAGCTGCTAGAGGGGTACAGCCCTTCTAGGAAGAGCAGAGAGGGCCTTGCTTTTAGATATTTTTAGCTGAAGGGAACCTGAGACAAAGGGCAGGAGGCGAGAGAGCAGGTTCTTCATGGCTGGGCTTAGGTCTGGCTCCTCTTCCTCGAGGTTCTCAACAGCAAGGAAAGTCCTGCTGGAGCTGTCAAAGTGGCTTGGAAACTGCTGAGGGATTTTTAGCCTTGCTTCCCGAGGACGTAGCTATACTGAGCATGCTGCCTGCTCTTTGCCTGCTAGTGTGGGAGCCCTGCTGCCAGGTTGCAACCCGATCTGTGGAGGTAGAGGGGTTGGAAAGCTGGAAGAGGATCAGGCTGGTGACCATTTCAGCCTTGGCAAGGTGAAGGAGCACGCAGTGTCCCCGTGCTGGCCCTCAGCTGGCTGAGCACAGGGAAAGGTGGGGAGCAGCAAGCTGAGCTCTGGATCCAGCATGGTGCAGGGGGTTCCTGGTGGGCAGGGGGGGGGTGTGCATGGGGCAGTATCCTGCCACTGGTGGACCGGGAATGGGGAAGATGGGGTAGTGTGTGGCCTTCAGTGGAAGGGCCTCTGTGGGGCATTCCTTCTACCTAGAATCCCTCACTCCTCTCCAAGGGGAAGCCACCTTTGGGCAGGAGGGCTGCATGGAGCCAGCCTGAATTCTGGAGGGGAAGGTTTCAGTTCCCACCTCCCTAGCTTTTGGTCACATCCTCCCTTGGATGTGACAGCTGAGCATCCCCCAGCAGATTTTCCCTCTCTCTTCCTGCAGCTTGCATTGTCATGTACTCGGTTATTGATATGTTAAATGCCCCCTTTGTAGGCTCCCAGGCACTTGTGCTGCCAAAGAGTGATAGTCTGGGGCTGGTAGGGCCCTGCAAGTAGATGCTTTCAGCCCAGGAGGTGGAAGCAGGTGTGCTGGGAAGTAGTGGACACAGCCAGGGACTACCCAGGCGTGGTAAGCCCCCAAGGAACCAGGAGATGCCAAGGAACCTGTGTGATTTGGATCCTCCCAGCTATTGGGTCGTCTGAAATCCAGATGTGGACGAGGAACAGCTCTTGCTAGTTCTGGTAGCAGTTAAGGCAACCTGGTCTGATAATTGTGTGTGACCAAGTCCACACAGGGGGCAGGGGAAGCTCAAGCTAATTGCAAGCCTAATGTGAGCTTTTGGCAGCAAGTTATGGGGAGCTTAGCTGGTGGAGGGGTGTGTGCTTGCCAGCACCTGAGCATGCTTTCCATCCTGATTGATTGTGGGTGCCCTGCCCCTCCTCAGAAGGCATCACCTGTGTGTTTCAGTATATCTCCCTCACGTTCTCTTCAAACTCCTTCTCCGTGCACAGAGCTTGCAGAAGGTGCAGAAGTACCTCAGCAGCTGTTCCCCACTGGCCCTGCCTTTTCAGTCCAAAATCTAAGGATTAAGCAGCAGCCTGGGGAAGGGCCAGGCTGGACCAGGGGCTCATATCTGCTGCTGAAGGGCCAGGCTGGACCAGGGGCTCATATCTGCTGCTGCTGTGACCGTGGGGCAGAGATGAGGCCGTTCCCAGCCCACGGGTGTGACAGGATGGCGAGTGGAGCTTCGTCAGCCCTGCTGAGCGCCTGCACCAAAGGTGAGTGCTGAGCTGGTAGGAAGAGCAGTGAGAGGCCTGGCAGCGTGGGGAAGGGGGTACAAAGGAGCACCTGGTCCTGCAGGCATCAGCTTTGCAGGGCAGAGCCAGCCTGGTGCTTCTCTTTCAGCTGTAAGTGCTGTGGAAGGAGGGCGCCTGAGGTCTTCCAGTGAGTGGCATCCTCGCATGGAGTTAGTCACCCTGGAGCTGGCGTCAGAAGGAGCAGGACGTGCTTTGTGTTGCAGTTGTGCTCTGCAGCGTGCTTACTGTTTGCTGTACACATTTGCTTTTCCTCTCGATGACTTCTCTGCTTCCAGAAGCTCTGTTTACCAATGCATATTTGATCTGCCGGCTGCTGCTGAGCTGCACAGCTGGAATGCTAAAGCCGTCTCCATCACAAGGCCTGGCTGGTCCTTGCAGGAGGCTCTGCTTCGTGGCACGGAGCACCACTTCTGCAGGCCCTGCTGGCAGAGGTCAGAGAAGCCTTAAACCTTCCTCCCAAATGCTTTTGGCTCTGCGTCTCCACTCCAGGGCCAGGCAGTTGCTTGCTGGGTGGCTGAAGTTCCTTCTGCTGTCTGTCCTCTCCCCAGGAAATGGGAGTGATTGCCCATTGGAAGGGGCTGCCCGGGGAGGTGGTGGAGTCACCACCCCTGGAGGTGTTTAAAAGGAGGCTGGATGAGGCACTTGATGCCATGGTTTAGTTAATTAGAAGGTGATAGGTTGGACTCGATGACCCTAGAGATCTCTTCCATCCTGGTTAATTCTGTGGTTCTGCAACTGGTGGGTGCACAGAAATGGGATTGTTAAGCAATCTGCTATGGTCCATGCCCACAGCTCTGTGAAGTGCCCAGAGTGGGGATCTGGGTGCTCAGGTCACCTGCATTTGGCTGTTGCCTTTCAGTGTGACTCTCTGGAAGTTGGTTTTGATTGGTGTGCTTCTTGGGGTTCGTGGAGGCAACGGCAGTGCCTGCCTATGTGCAGCTGGGGAAGAATGTTTGGAGGCAATCCAGTATCTGGTGACAGCTGCTGCTGCCAGGCTCAGTGTTGCATGGCCAGAACAGGAGTGGTTTCTGTGCTGAGCTCTGCTCGCTCTCACAAGGCAGAGAGAGGTGCTGGGTGCAGTAGGGTGGTGGCAGGGGACACTGGTGACACCCTCCAGCTGTACTCCTGCAGTTTCCTCAAACACAACTGACTGCATTGGCCATGACAGTGGTGGCTGTATCTGTGCCCTCCTCTGGAAGTAGGGGGGGAAAAAATTCCTCTTTCTAGGAAATAAATCCTTGGCAAACTTCCCACAGTCCATGTGGTCCTGTGTTGGCACAGGAGGGGTTAATGCTGACTGGGAGAGCAGAGGGCTGCCGTTGGCCAAGCTGCACAGTGCACAAGGTGTTAAACTGGAGGCTGTGCAAGACAGGAGAAAAGCTTTTGTACCTACAAGGTGAGGCAGGAATCAATGAATCAAAGCCATAGGTATTTCATAAAGCTGGTGGCAGGAGGCAGCCCTTGGATTACTAGAAATAATGTGATATATTAGCCCTTGATTTGGCAGAGGCTGCCTCCTACTAAAGAGGAGGAGAGTGTAAATTGTGATGATTTGTGTGGAGTTTCTGACATTATCTTGGCAAAAAAAGGAGGCCATCTCTACGGAGAAATGTGCCTGATCGAAATCCTGCACGTGAATTTTCATATGCACCTTTTTTTTTTTTTTCTTTCCCCCCACCATGATTGGAGAGGTCTTGGGTGGACATCAGGAGATCTGTATGAAGTGAGGCTTCCCAGCAGAATTTGCAGCCATGTTGTGGGGGGGAAGGCTCCTCTATCATGTTGCTTTCCTGAAGGAAATGATTTTGCCAACAGGAAGAAGAAATTCAGGGTTGTAAATGAAGTGCTCCCAGGTTCGGGGCTCTGCCTTTGGTGGAAGAGCAGGTCCTGTGTGTGGGTCAGAGAGTTCCCACCCTGTTGAGCCTCATCAGATGCACACCTCTTGCCCTAAGTACAAAGATCTGAGGTTCCACACCTTGCCTAAGGGGAGGGAAGAGCAGTGTGTGAGTGTTCCACTCTGGGCACTGCCAGGCTCCTGGAGGAGCAGCTCCTGTGCCTTGACTCAGGGTTGGCAAGGACTGATGGCAGGGTGGGACAGGAGGGTCCTGCTGGCATGCAGAGCCTGGGAGAGGCTGGATGGAATGCCCAGTGTTGTTACCTCCAGGGCTGTGCTTTCTCTGGCACTTGGTTCAGCTGCCTTTGCCTGCAGCCCTCCCCACTGCAAGCTGTAAATTCAGCTTGCCTTGAATGAGAGAAAACAGCCTCGTTCTGCTGGAGCTTCTGCTGCCTCTGAGTGAAGATCACTGGAGATGTTTATGGTCCTTTCTTCTCCATGGACTCTTTTTTTTTTTTTTTTTTTCTGCAGCAGTTGCTTGACACTTGCTCCCTGCCCAAATGCTCACTGCTCTTTGTCTGTGTGTTAGAGCTGCTGCCTTCCTGTGAGCTGGAGCTGCTGCTAAAGCAGCTCCACCAGCAGCTTGCTTTATATTCAGGCTGTCAAGTCAAAAGGGTTTAGTTTGCTCCATGTGGCATCGCAGGCTTCCAGGTTGGGTCTTCTCCAGGCAAGTCAAGCTGACCTGGAGGCTTGGACCCAGGTGTGTTGAGGCTGTCTGGAATTCAGGTTTGTTGCTCCAACGTTGCAGGGCAGACCAGTGGCTGAGTGACTCCTCTGGAGTATGTCTGTGGAAATAAGGTCGGTGCTGGACTGGGGTGGTCATGTTGGGCTCTGAGGTCTCCAGCGTTGTGCAGGCAGGACTGCACTGAGCGTGCCTGAGCTGTCTGCTGGGGCTTTACAGACCAGCAAATCCTCTGTGTGTGTGTGCACAGAAAGGTCCTATCATGGCATACACAGAAAGGTCCTATCAGGGCTGGCTCCTGCCCAGTTTGCAGGAGGAGCTCCAGTGCTGGGCCATGATGCTGGTGCTGTTGTGGTGGCTGGCACGACCTGGGGTGTCACACCATGGCCCCCTCCTTGGCTGTGAGTTACTGAACCATGGGAGGGCTTTATGAGCCAGACGTGCAAGAATGGTCCAAAGTTAGAGGAACAGCATTTTCAGAAATGAAAGGAGGCCTTCATGCCATCGCAGGTCTCTGATGGAATTCCTTAGCTGTGAGAGCAGATCCTGCTCCTCTGACAGCTGGGCCATGGTCTGCGGTATCCAGGAAGGACCAGAGGCAAGTTCTGGCACTACTTGGAGGGTCCTGGGGAGCCCCTGTGCTGCTGGCACAGCTCACTGCGTGGGCAGGCAGCCCTCAGCTGGGCACTGGGCTGTGCCCAGGACGCTTGGAGCAGCAAGTGTAACTTCCCTGGCCGTAATTCTTTCTCCTCCATTATTTCATTGGCTCTAAGTGTCCCCGCTTCATATAACCCTGCAAAATCAACAGTTGAATTTAATATGACTGAGTAATTCATATGGCACAGGTACTGACAGTGGTAATTCAGCCTCTAAATTATGATCATAAATTTCCACGGCATGGCACTGCTGAGGGGGGTGATGATTTTATTGGGCAGAGCAGAGTCACTCAACTAATTAAACAGGGAAAGCAGCCCTGGGGTGCAGCGCAGCCTGCACCGTGCACACACACACACACACAGGCAGCTTGCAGCAGGGGCACACGCCAGGGCTAGCTGTGGCATGGTGGCATGGGCTGCTTGGGCCCTCCTTAGGAGCTGCTGCACTTGCTCTGGTCCTCTGCAAGGTTGGTGGCTCTGAGCACTGCACTCTGGGTGAGAGAGAGAGGAGTGAAGCGCTGGAGTTAAAAGCAGTACTGGCTGATTGGCCTCAGGTGAGGGTGAAGGGCAGGAGAGGGAGCAAGTGCCCTTGCTGCAGTGATGCCCAGCTGTGCTGGTCACCAGCTCTGCAGCCAGTCTCCAATGCTCAGATTTGCAGGGTTGACTTGACAAGAGGACAGATCTGAATTTGTGTCAGGAGGTGAGGCGAATAGTAGAGCTCCTCTGAATCGCAAGAAAGTCTTTAGATTATAATTGGAATTATTTAAAGATTAAGCCATGCCTATAGCTTCCTGTTTCTGCCTTGGGAAAGAGCAGCCCTGGCCATTGTCTTTGCTGCTGAGCTCAGCTGTGGCTTCACCTACAGAAGGAAATAGGAGCGGTGACACCCTGAGCCAGGGGCTCTGGGCTGGGTAATGTGATGCCTCCTGGTGCCTGGTCTGAAGTGGGTGGAGAGGAGCACACCTGGAAGCCAGGTGTCTGGCCTCCTAGAGGTGGTGGTGGCATGCTGGGCTTCTGGACATCCTGAACCTCTTCAGCTCAGAGCTGGTGTTGCTGGGGACGCTCCTGATTAACCCTGCCATGGACATTGCTAGGGTATGAGAGAGGTTTCCTCTGTGGCCCAACAGTGAGGAATGAAGGAGATGCCCTGGGTGCTGGTTTTATAGGGTGCCAGGCAAGTAGGAGCTCTTGTGTGCAGTGGGAAGAGCTCTCCACTGCTCAGCCCGGGCTGGTGGATGCTCTGCTTGCCAGACCAGGGCTGGCTGCTGCCCAGTTTGCAGGAGGAGCTCCACTGCTGGGTCATGATGCTGGTGCTGTTGTAGTGGCTGGCGTGACCTAGGGTGTCACACTGCGGCCCCCTCCTTGGCTGTGAGTTACTGAACCATGGGAGGGGTTTATGAGCCAGACATGCAAGAACGGTCCAAAGTTAGAGAAAATGTATTTATTACAACACTTTTCATGGGCAAGTTATCATTTTGTCAAACTTTATTAGAGAAAGTAATTAATGGGCTGTAAAAGGTGCTAGTGCGTAGCCAGTAAAAGAGCTCGTCCTGGGCAAATTGACAGCTCACAGATTTATGGATCCTCCTCTCCCCATTTATTAATATGGAGAATGCACATGAAGACTGCTCTGTGCATGGGCTGGTGAGCTCTTGTCTTCCTGCATGGGGGCCTTGCTCCTGGGGCCTGACCACAGTCAGGGGCTGTGGCCCCTCTTTGTCCCTGTTGACCCCCCAGGTCCTGCCGTCCATGCGTGGTGAGCAGCACTGGGGGTGAGCAGGGTTCCATACCCCATGGTGGGCCCTGGCCCTGGCCCTGCAGCAAGAATCAGTGTGGCATGGCTTGATGTCAGTATGTGCCCATGCAGGGTGTCCTGTGGGTCTGCAGTGGGAAGGGATGCAGGTGCCAGGGGAGGGCAGGAGATGAGCTGCTGTGTTACCAGACAGCATGAGATGGAAGCTTTTGGTTTGCTCTGGAGAGCCCCCAAGCCCACCCTCAGCCAAGGGCTGGTGACACACTGTCTGTCAGGGTCTGCTCCTCCCTGTGGCACAGCCCTGGCAGCTCTGCTGCTGGCAAAGACCGTGTGCTGGTGGGAGCTCAGCTGCAAACTGCTCCTTGGTGTCTGCTGGTGCTCTGGAGGCTGAGCTGCCTGTGCTGGTGATCCAGTTCTGCTCTCACTGTCGTAGGCCTATCTGGGAGCTGTTCTGGTTTAAGCCAGGGGGAGAGGAACCAACTGTTCAAAGCAAGGTCCAGGGACTTCAGCCACTTAGGAGCATCAGGAGAAGACAGATCCCTTGGGATTAGCACTGTGCCCAGAAGTCTCAGGGCCATGAGCAGAGACTCATCCCGTGCTGGGGCTGTCCTGGGCAGAATGGTTGGCTTTGGATGCTGGTGGCAAATGCTTAAGGATGTTGCATTGGTGTGCTGGGCGACGTGCAATGGGTCTACAACAGCAGAACAACCCCCTTCTTCTTCAGACTGCTGCTGGAGGTGTTTGTTCTAGACAAGCAGCCAGCAGGTTTGGTGCTTGGCTCCCCTCCGGCTGAGCAGGCAGGGCAAAAGTGTTGGCAGCTTTCAAGAACTGTAGAAAAAGGTGCAAAGCTAGTGTAACTTCCCCAGTTATTTCATCTTTTAGAATGATAGATCCTGAAATCCCAATTTCTAGCCACCTTCTCTGTTTACACTGAGCCCCGTGCCCCACCCCCAGCAGCACACCCCTGCTAGCAGCACGATGCCATCTGATGCCTGTTGTGTTTCCCTCAATGGGCTGTGCTCTGGGGACACCACAGAGCTGTGTGAGGAGAGGGGAAGCAATCCTGTGCCCGCCCTTATCTAAGGATTTCTTTCAGATGTCTAAAGGGGTCACCTGTAGGACTTATCTGCTGATCAGATGGGGTGAAAGATCTGGTCCAGCAGCTGGAAAAGGATAAAAAGCAGCCAAGAATGCTTTGGCTGAACTGGGAAAATGTGATTCTTGGTGTCTAGCTGCAGTAAATGTCAGCGATGTGCGTGCAGATCTGAGTGAATGCTCTTCCTGCCTTGTGGCACCTCAAGGGGTGTTTGAGAGGTCCTGGACCTGCCCTTTCCATTTTGGCTGCTTTCATCACCCTGCCCTACTGCCTCTTTGCCTCCGTACCTGGATGGTGAGTGGAGGCAGGCAGAGGCAAGCCCCTGGCTGTGGATGGCTGCTGGAGAGTACAGCTCTGCCCCTATGCTCTGCTGTGGTTATCCTCCCTTCCTTGGGACCCCTCACCTCACAGCAGTGCCTGAGCCCTCTGTGCTGGGCTGCTCTTGGGTGGGCAGTGTGGTTCTTGGCTAGCCTTTGCCTGCTGCTAAGGATGTCTGTACCTTGCTGTCCTTTGCCCACCACCTGGCGTCATCACTGCAGGTGCCAGGGACTGCCAGTGCCTGCAGGCCAGGGACTGATGTTTATTAGCATCTCCTCATGCTGATGAGTACTGGAGATACCTCTTATCTCCTCTGGAAGAATAGAAATGAGAGCATCAGGTGCAGCCTCAGCAAGGGGAAACTCCATGCCCTGGCAAAAGCTCCAAGCCTTGGTGGCTGATGTACCTGATGGGATGCAGGGATGCCCAAGAGCCCTGGGCAGCAGCCAGTGCTGTTCTGTGGCCCATTTGCCTCTGTGCATGGGGAGCCTTTAGATTGGAGAGATGGAGCCAGGCCACGGCAGCTGCTGCATGAGCCAGGCTGGTGGTCTTGGTGCCAGCCTGTCCTGTGGCTGCCGTGCAAGGTCCAAGGAGGTGACTTCTATTCTGCCCACTGCCTGGTCTCAGGGCACTGGGACTTCTCTGTCCCCTGTAGCTGCCTGCTCTCCCAGCCAAAGGTCCCTTTCTCCTTGGCCTGGTCTGCTCCTGCCCCAGCCCCGTGCTGGTGTCTTGTTTTCTCCTGGGGATTACGTTAATACCATTGATTGGTTTGTTTTAAATAGCTCTGGCTGCTGGGTCATTATTGCTAGATGCTGATGCATAATTTATTGATAGAAATATCGGCTGCCTGGTGGACTGGCATCGACTGCCACCTGTTAACCCTTCACCTGCCCATCTGACCTCCCCTCGCTGTCTGGCAACACCCAGCTCCTCCCAGGCTGCAGAGTGCAAGTTTGTTTTCTTGGAAGTGGGGGGACAGGCAGGTCTGTGTCGGTGTTAACAGCCAGGAAAAGTGTGGTTAAGTGGCTGGGCTGAAAGCAGAGCATGTGCTAAAGCGTGGCTGGCACTGGTTTACACTGGTCTTGTGTCTCGCCGTTGCAGGGTGCTTCCCGTGCCTTGGTCTGGGACACTCGTGGGTTTGCTTGCAGAGAGAGGCTGGGAAAAGCAGCTCTGCCTATTGTGAGCCTTGGCTGGAAGAGAGGGGGATGTTCTGCTTTGGGCCAGGGAGCTGGGCCCAGCTGCTGCTGCTGCTGCTGCTGGAAGCTGCCAGCCGCCAGCCCCTGCGCGTGGGGCTGGAGCTGGCAGAGTGCAGGAAGCCTCCTGGCACAGGTCAGGCTGCTGGCAGGGAGCAGAGCTGCCTTAGGGAGCTGCTGGCCCAGCTCGGGGAGTGCCTGATGTTTAAAAGATCAGAAACATGAAACCAGAACTAGCCAGTGAAAACAAGGGATTTTGCTCAGGCTCCACAATTGCTGCCTGCTGCTCTGCTGCTGCTATTATCACGCTTCCAACAGTGCCAGCAGCTAATCCAGGCTTCCCCCTGCACCGGGCTCTCAGCTGCACCGAGCTGCTGAGCCTGCAGCCAGCGTGTCGCTAGCTGGCACAGCCCTGGCCCCTCAGGACCCCGCACAGGCTGTTTGGCCACGTCAGTGGAGAGGTGTGCCAGGGCAGTGCCCTTCCCTCCCCAGGGTGAGATTTCTGCCCCGCGCACGGAGGAGGCATCGCACACCCACTCCCAGCAGCTCTGCGCTCCTGGGCCCCTGCGGATGTGGCGTGCAAAAGACAGCGTGGCAGGGCAACCACCCCAGCTCCCCGGTGGAAAACTCTGGGGCAGGCATGTGTCTGAAACCTCTTCGAGACTTGGTGTCTCCTGCCAAGATCTTGTAGCCCTCAAACCTCCCTCTGAATTATGCCTTGGCTTTCCTATCAGACGAGCTGACTGTGGGAGCTGCTTTGTAGGAATTCTTTGTAGAACAACACAGGACCAAGATCTTTTATTTTCTAGAAGTCTCTCTTTTTTTCCTCCCCCCAAGGCCGCAGAATTGTGTGTGCTCTTGCTGTCTCTGTCCTATGGAGTACCTAACTAGCCCTTAAAGAGCAGGAGTAAACCTAAGTGGAGCTTCAGCTGCCTCGAAGCGGAGTGCCCTGCCTGCTACTGTGTCCCTGGCTGTTCATGAGGTGCCCTCCTCCAATTAGGTGATGGGAATCGTGCATGATGAATGTTCCTCAAGCAGGATTGGGTCTCTGGTCTGCACAGGCAGCTTTTCGTGACACTTCTGTGGCAGAGACCTCCTGAACCCTTCTAAGACCAAGCACAGACAGTAGTGGTCCTGCCTTCCCGTTCGGAACACTGTGAGCTCAAGGGCTTTATAGAATCATAGAATGGTTTAGGTTGGAAGGGATCTCAAAGCTCAGCCAGTTCCAAGCCCCTGCCATAG
Source organism: Psilopogon haemacephalus (assembly GCA_013396835.1). Taxonomy (NCBI): domain Eukaryota; kingdom Metazoa; phylum Chordata; class Aves; order Piciformes; family Megalaimidae; genus Psilopogon; species Psilopogon haemacephalus. Next base: position 266,576 of record VWZI01021176.1, on the reverse strand, counting down.
GCAGGGACACCTCCCACCAGAATAGGTCAGGTAAGGCCTCATCCAACCTGGCCTTGAACACCTCCAGGGAGGGAGCAGCCACAACCTTCCTGGGCAACCTGTGCCAGTGTCTCACCACCCTCACTGAAAAGAACTTCTTCCTAACATCCAATTTAAATCTCCCTTCTTCCAGTTTAAACCCATTACTCCTCATCCTGTCATTACAAGACCTTGTCAATAGTGCCCCTGCAGCCTTCCTTTAGCCCCCTTCAGATACTGGAAGGCCACTCCAAGGTCTCCTTGAAGCCTTCTCTTCTCCAGGCTGCAGAGCTCAAACACTCATAGCCTTTCCTCATACAAGAGCTGCTTCAGCCCTCTGATCATTGTGGCCTCCTCTGAACTCACTCCAACAGTTCCACGTCCTCCTTGTGTTGGGGGCTCCAGAACTTTCTTGTGTCTGAAGCCCCTCTGAGCAGATGTTTGTGTCCTGGCAAGGACCAAGAAGCATCATGGAGCAAAATTCCATGGTTCCTGCTTTAGTCTATGGAGAGCAGATGGGTGGCTACTTTCTCTGCAGGCCATGGCTGAATTATCTGGATTTGCTCTGCAGTGCTGACATTCAGGCAGATCCTCGTCTCTCTGTCCCTTGCTTCTGCTGCCAGCATGGCAAAAGTCTTGCAGGCACCTCTCCAAGCACGTCCTTTGTCTTGCCTCATTTTGTGTTGATCAATAGGCTGCTTGGGGTGTGCTGCTAGCTGTAGCCTTGCTGCTGTCAGTGGAGACCCACCCATGCCCACCCTCTGCAATGGAAGGAAGGCAACCAGATGTTCCTCATGGGCTCAGGAGACAGGAACATGGAAACAAAGCTTGGCCAGCGTTCATGTCTCATACTGCTGGTGTGCTCTTCTGGGCCAAGGAATGCTGCTGAAGCACAGCGTGATTAAGGGCCTTACCACACTATTGTGCTAGGACTTTGCTCAACGGGCCCTGAGTAATCCTCCAGTGCGTTCAGTGGGAAATGTACAAATGTCTTCTACTCCAGACTTTGGCTTTTTGACTGGGATGTGCGCGTTGAGGAGATGTGAGGGTGCTGCGGCTCATGAACGCTCTCAGAGCTTCCTCTGAAGACCCTTGGTACCCTGGTGTGCCAAGAAAATACTGCAGGAGAGGCTGTTTGCATGGTGTCTGGTGCTCCCTGCCAGAAAAATGGAAAGAGGATATGAAAATGAGTAATTCTCATTAAAAGTTATCCAGATGTACTTGCTGGCCTTGCTTTTGCCTAACCCGGACTGGTTTCCGTCTCCCTCGCTGTAGGTTCTCAAAGTCTTGGAGAAAAAGGGATTTTTGGAGAGGGAGGGGAGAAATCAATAAAGTCAGATGCTAATTTCACAACTGGAGACATGTGGAATGTGTCTGTTTAACTGGCAGAGCAGCAGCTGGCCCATTTGCTCTCAGTGCTTCTCTGCTGGTGGTGATAAAGCTTTGGGGAGCAGGGATGAGGAGCATGGGTGGGGGCCCAAGGAGGTGGGCTGGTGGCTGATGCTCCTGCCTGCAAGATCCTGACCTCCTGGCTCTGCTCCCTGTTCAGGAAAGAAAGATCTGAGATTTTGCCTTTCAAATTGTTCCATTTCCCCAGGAAAGATAATTTTAAGCCCTTCCAAAGTTTTTCACTAATAGGTTTGCTAGTGCTGGTTCAGGGTCCCCTCCCTACCCCTGCGCAGAGGGCACAGTGTTGTCCTTGAGCTGCGCCTGAGTGGGAGGATGCTCAGTTGGTGGTCACAGCTCTGCTGCCTAGGGGCTGGAGGGGTGGTTGGTCAGAGTGGCTGCTGGTGGAGGTCAGTCCATCCTTCCTCTGGGCTGAGGCAGGAGAGGCTCTCGGGCATGGCAGAGCTGCACAGCCAGTGCAGAGACCCTGGCCAGCTGGACAGGCATAGGGGCTGAGGAGGCTTCTCCAGGGACAGCAGCAGTGCTCAGTGCGAGCTGCAGAAGACAATTCTAGATTGGGGCCTGCTGCAAGCTGCTGCCCCTGCTCTTTGCGTCCATGTGTGGCTTTCTTCAGAAGGAAGGAGGAGAGGGAGCTTTGGCTTTTGGTTTGTCCCCACTTAAACCTCGCAGGCAGCTCTCAGCTCCGTGTCAGGCGAGGGACTCCTTTAGCACACAGCGTTCATTTGCAGCGAAGCCTCTGGCAGCTGCTCTCCTTGGATGCGTTCCCTAGATCAAGAGTCAGCACATGCTCACCACGGGACCTATTTGGTAAATGGGTTGCAAACAGAGATCATCTTAGCCTGGTTTGGTGTGCACAGGAGGGCTGGCTCAGGCTCTCTTTGTTTGAAAGAGGCTTTGGAGCTGAAGCCTGCTGTTGGGTCCAGTCATGCAGCTTCTGGTCAGGTAGCTGTCACATGAATGTGGATGTGCATCCAGTTGCCTGCTGTCTGCAGGAGGGTGCCTCATGGATGAGGAGGAGGAATGGAAAAAAAATCAGACATTCATAAAAATAGGTTGATGAATCATGTTTCATGTGCACTCAGATCCTTAAACCTGTGTCCTGCTTGTGTGTCCTGGAGAAACAAACTTCCATGCCCAGCTTCTCTGAAAACTCTTGACTTTTTCCCCAAAGTTCATCCTTTTCAAGGGCTCTGAATCCTCTGAATGTGCAGCTACAGGGTAAAAGGTTCTGGGGAGATCATTTGTCCACTCTGCTCCAGCACAGGTCTTAGAATCATAGAATTGCCAGGGCTGGAAGGGACCTCAAGGATCATCTAGTTCCAAGCCCCATGCCATAGACAGGGACACCTCACACTAGATGAGGTTGCTCAGAGCCCCAGTCAGCTTGGCTTTAAACACCTCCATGAGTGAGGCTTCCATCACCTCCCTGGGCAACCCATTCCAAGGTCTCACCACCCTCATGGTGAAGAACTTTTTCCTAACATCCAGTCTGAATTTCCCCACTTCTAGTTCTGCTCCTTCGCATGCAGTGTTGGAATATTGCAGCTGGGTGTCTTTGATTTCACCACTACCAACACACAGCTGTGCTCTGCCTTACTCGGGTGCTCAGAGTGGGTGATACCCTGGGTGTAGCAGGAAGGTTGGCAGCTGTTAGAATGCAAAGTCGTGCTATTGATAATCAATCACAATCCCTGAGTGACTGTCATTAGTCAGCATAGTGCATGGGGTGCAGAACATGGGATGCCACCAGTGTTTCTGCTGGGAGGGGGCAGAGGACCTGGATGTCTTCCTGCCACGTCTGCTTCTCTGAGCTTTCAGGCTAGGGCTGCTCGATGTGCTTCTAGCTGTGGTGCAGGTTGTGCACCCCAAGCTGAGCTCTGTCTGGCCCTTCAGGACCTGCCCCTTGGTGCGAAGCACCCAGTGATGCTTCTCCAGAGGCCATTCTCTTCCTCATGCTGCTCAGGTATAAATTAATTTCTGCCAGAGCCGTTTGAGCACTGTGACTGCCAGTTAAATCCATCAGGACAAATCCCCTTTATCTCAAGGAAGAGCTGAGCCTGTGCTGGATGTGAAGTGGGGGCAAAGGGAGGTTCTGCTCTGTGAGTTCTCACACCCCAAGCCCGTGCCTTGCAACGGCTGGAAGGTCAGGATGGAGGTGCACCACCAGCACTCCTGGGCTCTCTGGCCTCTGGAAACGCAGCTGCAGGTTGCTGGGCGGCAGTTTAGAGGAAAATGCAGCTTCAGGAGCTGGTTTACATGAAGGGAAGGGATTTGTGCCTGAACGCCCACGCAGGGCTTTGTGCATCGGCTGCTCTGGATGCAAGGGGATTGGGCATCCCCCCCGGCACCGTGCTGCAGCTCAGCCCTGTCTGTGCTGCCCGGGGATTTGCGGGTGCTTCACAGCGGGGATCCAGCTCAGCTGTGCCAGCAGAGAGGCAGCGAGCAGCCGAGCGCCTGCCGTCCCTACCCCGCGCTGCTCCTATGGAAGAATAATCCATAAATCAAGATATTACAAGGTTATTTAGTGATTCTTCAACTGTTATACATGTGTCAACAACAAATAAAAGAAGCATTTGATAGCATTAGTCCACGTGCCAGGAAATCCTGCCGGTTCCCTGCCTTACCTCAGAAGGGGACACCCAAGGCTATTTGGATTAGCGCTGTGCTGCTCCTGCACAGGCAGCTCCTTCTTCCCCAGCACTGCCAAGAGCTCGCTTGTCACAGAGATGGGTAATGTGATTGCAGTGGAAAATGCATGCAAACGTTTAGCTGCCTCGGTGATTTTTATTTTTTTTTTCTTCCTTCTAGAGGGGGAGAGATCTTGATTAAACAGTAATTAAGAGTGTTTTGGACAACACAAGGCAGTCTCTCTCCCAGGTGCTTAATAAGTGCCAAGACTGTTGAGTGAAGTGTTTATTTAGCATAGTAATAGGAGGCAGTTTCTGCCAGGCTCGCCAGAACCCAGCTCTGCTGTACAGGGAACCTGGGGGCAGCCTGTGCTGCAGGCTCTGCCCATCCAGGGCGCTGCCTGGGCAGAAAAGCCTCCTGCCTGCCGTGCCCGTCTGCATGCTGCCACTTTCCCAAAGCGAGGTACAGGGTGAAGCTCTCCCTGTCCCTTGCTCTCGAGGTGACACCAGTGTTGCAGGCGACAACCTCAGAACCAGGTTATGGCCCAGGGGTGGTGTCCCTTGGTGAGCTGGGGGCTGTACACCCATGACTCCTCGCAGTCATGGGCGTACAGCAGCCTTGCTGACTCCTTCGCCAGGCTCTGGCACATCTCTCATCCACCACTCCTGGGTGGGACCCTGCCCCTGCTGCCAGCTGTGCTTCACAGGTCTGCTGTGGTTCCTGCTGTGCTGCCATAGACACTGAGGCCTCTCACCAGCAAAGAGTTGTTCTGCAGGTCTGGAGCTAAAAGGTGCAGGAAGCAGCTTGTCTTGGGTTGGGGCTGT
>VWZI01021176.1:248107-258929 GCA_013396835.1 Psilopogon haemacephalus | reverse complement strand
GGCGGTGGGAGGGGGGTGGGGTGGGGGGGGGGGGTGGGGGGGGGGGGGGGAAAGCAAACAATATAAAAAGGTCAAATACAAATAGTAAAAATGAAATAGTTTGTTGCCTTCTTCTGCCTGCTCCCAGGGGAGAGACCACTCAGCCTGGAGAAGAGATGGCTCTTCAGCCTCACCAGAGCGTGGCTGGAGCCAGGGATGGGCCAGCGTGGCTGGAGCCAGGGATGGGCCTGCCTGGCCTGGGCTGGGTGGAAGGGCAGCAAAGAAGCAGTGCCAAATGTGGGGGTGAGACATACCCAGCTGCTGGTGGGCAGCTCTCTGTGTATGGCCTGACCCTGCAGCCTGTCCTGTGCTCTAGGCTGCCCCTCTGGGCAGCGAGATCTGTTCTTTGGTGTCTGTGGGAGCATCCTGGGCCACTGGTGGTGGAGCAGCTGTTTAGGTGTCTTTAACAGGTTTGTGTTTGGTTCTGGGAACATGCACAGTGTATGTGGGGCAGTGTGGTGGGTACCTGTGGGTGCCCATTGGTGCTCAGGATGGAACAAGGAAAGAGGTTTTGCTCAAACACACCTTTGGGCTGGGCTGAGCAGAAGCTGGCTGGTGGGTGATGCTGGCTTTCATCACTGCTTGTGCTGCTGCTGGGGCAAACCCTCTCACTCCACCACCAGCCTCAGCATCGAGCTGCCTTGCCGCAGCTCCTGGTGCAACATCAGAACTTCGGGGACATGGAAGGGGAGAGGTGCAGGCTGCTGGCCTGCCATATGGCCCTGCTGTCTGGGAGCTGGAGCTGATGTCAGCTCGTGGCACATCCTGCTGTGCAATGCACAGCGCTTCCCTTGGCGGCAGAGATTGATTCCTCCTGGTTCAGCACAACCTGAGCCTGCCACCCTGCCTGCTAGGAAGTGCAAACCCAGGTCCTGAGCTCTCCTGATAGGAAGGTGCTCAGCAGCAGAGCCTGCCAGAGCCGGGGGCTGTCTCATCAGGTTTGCTTTTAGGGCCTAGAGAATAAATCTTATGAGAAGCTGGGGAATGGTTAGCTTGAAAAAGGGGAGGCTGAGGGGAGACCTCACTGCTGTCTACAACTACCTGAAGGGAGGTTGTGGAGAAGCTGTTGCTGGGCTCTGCTCACAGGTGATTGGAGACAGAGCAAGGGGGAATGGCCTCAAGCTGAGAATGGGGAGGTTTAGTTTAGATGTTAGGAACAAATTTTTAATGGGGAGAGTGGTCAGGCACTGGAATGAGCTGCTCAGGGAGGCTGTGGAGTCACTCACTCTGGATGTGTTTAAGGGTGGTGCTTAGGGCTGTGGTTTAAGGTGAATCTTGTAGAGCAGGGTTCTCGGTTGGACTTGGTGATCCTGAGGGGCTTTGCCAACCTGGGTGTTTCTGTGATTTGCCCCTGTCAGAGCCTTGGGTATGAGGCTGGGGAGCAACCTGAGGCCCTTGTTTCCTGTGCTTGCCACTGTAGTAACTCTCTGTGGTTAATGTTGCCTCCAGACCAGCTGGGTTTCTCATTTGGGGGATAAGATGGCAAACTGTATTCCTGTTTCTGGATGCTAGGAATTCCAACGACCGTTCACATGAGTCCTGGGGCACTGATGTCTTGCCTCTCCCTCCCAGTGCAGCTGGCCCCAGTGCAGTTTCCCCTACAGTCCCTTAGAGGAGGCTGTGTTTTGCTGTGAGAGTGATGCTGATCCTGGTCTTGTACATTCCAGGCTGTCGTGGGGCAAGGCGCAGTCACTCGGCACTGCCAGTTAAGAGCTGTGCCATTTTTCTCTCCACATCTCACAGTGTTAATTATTAATGATGTGAGCAAAACCACCATAGCTGCTGCTGGGGGCTTTTTAACATGACCTCTCCACATGGGCAGCCTTTTGCTCTGGCTGAGCAGTGGGCACTGCACATCCTGCAGCCAGGGATGAACCCTGCCCAGATGCCCATGGGCTGAGGCAGGCCCTGTGTGGGGACATCCCTGTGCTCCCTGCCCTCTGACAGAGCTTAATCACAGCAAGGGACTGGGGACTGCTGGGCTGCCCATGGGCGAGGGGCTGTTGGACAGATGGCACAGCTCTGGGGGCCGTGAGGCTCCTCTTTGCACAGTGGGTCAGAGGATCTGGTGCCCAGCATTGGTGGTCGCTGCTGCCTTCCCCTGCTCCGTCATGGCATAACAGTAGCATCCTCCTGGTGCCAGACCATGAGTGTGTTCCTCCCTGCAATGCCACTTGGGCCGTTGGCTGTCCCCACCCAGGCTGGCATTAGGAGTGCCCATGCTGACACACTGGCAGGTTGTCCTCTCTTGCTGCCCAGCTGAGTGTGCTCCCTGGCACAGCTGCTCCTGCTGCTGCCGCCTCTGCTGCCTGCCGGCGGGCTCAGCCCGTACCCCCAGCCCAGCAAAGTGGCTCAGACACTCGGTGGGGCTCGCCCGGCCTCAGGCAGGGCTTGTGTGGGCGAGGAGAGTGGCTGCTCCGCAGAGCCATACTCTGCCTCCCTGTGAAGCCCTGCCGGCAGCGGGCGGCTCCCCTGCGTGCTGCCAGCCTGCCCTGGGGTGCTCCTCAAGGGGCTTGCAAACAGCGGTACCGGTGCCTGAGTAAGCCCCTGCGTGGGGGAGCAGAGCAAGCGGTGCTCTGGGAAGGCAGAGCCAGCCTTTTCCTTCCCACACATCCCAGCTGCAGCAGGTAAAACCGGGTTTGAATGGCCTCAGTGTCCGCTGCTCCGCATTTCCACAGCGGCGCTGGCACCCCCCCGGCGTAACCCGAGCCTGGCACCGCGCAGAGAAACAACAGCGTCAGCAGAGCCAGGCTGCGGAGCCTCTCCTGACTCCTGAGCTGGGTTCCAAACGCAGCAACAGAGTCCTTTATTTTTTTTTTTTTACGGTGCTGCTTGGTGTGTAATCCGCTTTTACGAGTCTGCAGGAGCACAAATGGTCCCCTCGCCGAGCTTAACATTTATAACTTTAGCGCTGATGAGCTGATTGCCTTTGAATTCGGCTTTGCTCTGAAGTGCTGACTCTTTCCTTCGGCTTTGGCCAGCTCCGTGGGCTTCACCGAGGACTCAGGAGCTGAGAGCCTTTGGAGCTGGAGAGCTCTGAGAGCTGGGAGTGTGCAGCCAGCAGCGAGAGGCTGTGGGGCAGTGGTGGCCGTGGCAGTGCTGCTGGGGCTTGAGCTACGTTTTACTGCAGTCACCATCTAGCAGCCACAGCTTTGGAACCCAAAACCTTGCTTTCAAAAGGATCCAAAGCCCTTTTCTTTTTTATGTTGCAGCTGTCTTTACCAAAGACTTGCTTGACACACTGTGGGTAGGTGTTCTGAATTAGGCTTGTAAGGGCAGATAATCCCCTGCCTGGTTTTTGGTTTAGGGTGCCCAAAGTCAGAAGAAATTATTTTTTTTTTCATCTCTGCCAATATCAATCAGTGAGTTAAGTCTGGAGTGGACTGGCTGAGAAAGTCATCAGCATCTGCTTGCAAGGGATGAGAGTGGCAAAAGTCAGCAGGGCAGCTGGTTCTGGGCTGACTTGTGTCCCTCACCAGCTGCAGGATTTAGGTTAGCCATCAAGAAGAAATTCTTCACCAGGAGGCTGGTGAAGCACTGGAACAGGTTGCCCAGAGAAGCTGTGGAGGCTCCAGCACTGGATGTGTTCAAGGACAGGTTGGATGAGGCCTTGAGCAAACCTGGTCTAGTGGAAGGTGTCCCTGCCTGTGGTGTGGGGTGTTGGAACTACATGACCTCTAAGGTCCCTTCCAACCCAAGCCATTATGGAGCTGTTGGAGCCAGTCTGGAGGAGGCCACCAAGATGCTCAAAGGGCTGCAGCAGCTCTGCTATGAGGACAGGCTGAGAGAGCTGGGGCTCTGCAGCCTGGAGAAGAGAAGGCTGCCAGGAGAGCTTGGAGTGGCCTTCCAGTATCTGAAGGCGACCTATAGGAGGGCTGTGGAGGGACTATTCACAAGGTCTTATGATAACAGGACAAGGAGTAATGGGTTTAAACTGGAAGATTGAAACTGGATGTTAGGAGGAAGTTCTTTGCAGTGAGGGTGGTGAGACACTGGCACAGGCTGCCCAGGGAGGTTGTGGCTGCTCCCTGCCTGGAGCCATTCAAGGGCAGGTTGGATGAGGCCTTGAGCGACCTGTTCTGGTGGGAGGTGTCCCTGCCTATGGCAGGGAGGTTGGAGCTGGATGAGCTTTGAGGTGTCTTTCCACCCAACTCATTCTATGGTTCTGTGATTCCCCATGGTGCTAGGTCCTGGTCTGTGTTTCCCCAGCTGCTGTGGGTCAGGGAAAGAGCATAGTGCTAAGATGCTGCCTGCAGCTTGAATTGCAAGTGCAGGGTGAGCCCTGCTCCTTTGGACCTCTTGAAGCGGAATTGGTCTGGGGGAGTTTAGCTGCTAAAACCTAAGAGCTGGCAAGGAAAAGGGCATAGAGTTTGGAAGATGAAGTGGGCAAGCTTGTCCATTTCTCATGGGATGACAGAAAAAGGCTGCCGCAGGTATTGAGCCTGCCAGGGTCCTTAGTTGTCTTGGATACTTTTGCTTTTGCCCAGTGGAGAGGGGAGAGATGGAAAGTTTGCCTTGGAAATATTTCTCAGAAATAACCACAAGTTCTGGATTAAATCTTCCAATCAATATATTCAGTCTGGCCAGTGTAATTGCCATGAGGGACTGGGGGCTGATCAGTTAACCCTTGGCAAACTCACATACAGCTGAAGATGAGGCTTTCCAGCTTCAGGCAATTCTAGCAGTAGTAGGAGGTTGTCCCTGGCTTGGACAGGGGCCAGGTAGGGACAAGTACAACTGGGCTGGATCTGGCTGTGGTCCAGTGAAGATGAGTGCTAGGGAGGGCTGGATGAGGGCTCCTGTGGACCCTATCCTGAGCACCTGATGGAGACAGGGAACTCTCATGTAACATTTCTCTTTCTTTTTAAGACAAACAAACTTGGCAAGCTGGAGAGGAGCAGCAGAAGGTCAGGTTAATGAAGTGGGACTGCGCAGCTAAGTGTTAGAAAGTTAGAATATGCAAAACTTCACCTCAGGTGCACGACTCTGCCTCTGCCCCCTTGTGCATATTCATTAAAATACATGGCAGAGGCTGAGCTGCTGTGTGCCCAGGCACAAACATGGAGATCCTGTGCCACTGTGCTGGGATGCTGTGGAAGGCTGATGGGTCTGAGGCCATTAGGCTTCCAAGCTGAAGGTTGGTGCCATGTGAGCTCTGCCCAGGCAGATGTGTGCCTCCCTGTGTGCCCAGCCTTTGTGTGGCCACAGAGCAGATCCCACTCCTGGCTGGCCATGGTGCTGCTACATGTCTGTGGGATGCTGCTTGCATCCATCCCATATCCATGGCATTCCCTGCTAAGATTTCTTTATTTTCATTCTGACTTTTTGGATGCTGTTATAAACCTGGAGCAACTTGACTGAAGGCAGTGAGTACCTGGAGTGAGCTGGTGGGGTGGACTGGAGCCCAGCTGAGTGCTCAGTGCCCACTCCAGCACAAACAGACTTTCTTGAAATGGAGGACTCATGCCCACCTCCTCTTGAGCTGGTGGCCTGAACTGAGCCAGGAGACAGAGAGGGCTGTGCTGAGCTAGGCAGTCATGTGGTGGGCAGGCTCAGCCACCCAAGAAGTGCTGGTAGGATGAGGCAGTGTGTTCTCAGCTGGATTCTCTTGGCCTCAGGTAATGGATTTAGAGGATCTTTAAAAGGTTTTGCTGCTGCTGTTTGAAGTAGCCCCCTGAAGAGAAATAGCACTTAAGAGGAGACATTCCTTAGAGTGCTGCACGTTGCTGTGTGATGGTTTTCCTGCTTCTTGTCTAGATGCTGGCTAAAATCAGTTGTTTGAGCTCCAACTGGAGAGGCAGTTGAGTTACTCCTTCTGAGGACAGCTTTTGGATGTCTAATTCTTGTTAGTTGAGAGGAAACCACCCCAGAGGTGAGCATCAGCTCTTTGCTGGTAAGGATGAGAGTGGCTCTGGATGATGTCTTCAGGCTGCCAGATTGCCTTGTGTCCAGCAGCAGCTTTCAGCCAGAGCTTTTGACACCCTTGCAGGACTGATGCTAGTGCCTGGATAACACAGCACTAGGTGAGGACTGCCCAGATGTGGTGTCTGCCTCTGCTGAAGTGATGATGTCTGAGCTCTGGAACTGCTGATGGAGATGGTTGCTTTAGAGAAGATGATAAAATAGCTGTCTGGAAAAGGCTGTAAACCAAACATTTTCCTCTTCCTCATGTTGTAACAGTTTGAGAGCCCTCTCAAGGTCTGTGTGGGCTGTTTGCTGGGTGTGTTGGGCTGCCCAGGGAGTCACTATCCCTGGAAGTGTTTAAAAAGAGACTGGATGTGACACTTGGTGCCATGATTTAGTTGATCAGGTGGTGTTGGGTGGGTAGGTTGGGCTTGATGGTCTCAAAGGTCTTCTCCAACCTGATTCATTCTGTGATCTCACCTTGACAGCATCACAGCAAAGTGCTTGGATACCTTCAAAGCTTCATGCCTGTCCCAGTGCCTGGTGCTGAGCTTGAACTTCAGCACCTGAGCTCCTTTGGGGCTTGGCTTTAGGTCAGGAGGAGTTCAGAAGGAACATGCTTTGTCTTTCAAGGTGACAACGCAGACAAAGCACTCCTAGGAAAGAGTTAATATCAGTCTGTCTGCAGATGTCCTGATGGAGTGAAGGCGAGCAATGATATTTTATATCATTTTGATATCCGGTCTAAATTAGGCCCGAGGGAAAGACTGTGGCCTATTTAACCCAGTGTCTGTCAGTTGTCATTATTTTCAGCCAACTTTAGTAGGTTCAAGTATAAAATTTATATCTGGGGAAGGGCGGGGGGGGTGGGATGGAGGAGGAGGAGAGAACAGGCTGGCAGGAGCTGGATTGGGCTACCTTGGGTTTCGTTGGAATAGTTGGAGGTGGCCTTTGAAGAGCAAGAGAAGAAATGAACGAGTGGAGAGAGCACCGTGGGTGAAGCTGTTTTGTGTGGTCACCAACTGAGGGCTGTGTGGGAAGGTGGCACAAGGGAGGGAGGAGGTTAGGGAGGTTTGGGTTCATTGCGTGGCAAGAACAGCTGGAATTGGATTGAGGCACTTGGTGATAATGTACCCTTGAAAGGCACATTCTGGCCAGTTGTGGGTGGCCACCCTGATGAGCAGGCTGTAGGGTGGGCAGGGACTGGGGCTCAGGAGTGTGTGGATGCTGATGGGTGCTTCTGCCACCACTGCAGGAGCCCAGGGAGAGAAGGAGCTGGTCTTAGTGGTTGTGAGAGGGTGAGGGCTTGAGAGCTGCTTATGGGATGCTGCTTGTGGAAGAGGCAAGTCCTGTCTTGGTGGAAGTTTTCAGGAGAGATAGAGCTGTGCTTGTGCCAGCCCAGCAGCTGGGGAGGACCTCCGCAGGGATGCTGGCTCTCTGCAGATGTTCTGCTCCATCCAGCCCTGCACAGATAGCAGTGGCTGGAGCAGAGCCCAGGTGAGGCACTGGTGTGTGCTGGGACCTGCCCTACCTGGCGAGGGAGGGAGGGAGAGAGCCTTGTTGTAGTTACCTGAAGGTTACCAGAAGACAGACGTGTTGCTGTGTGGCTGCTCAGGTACTGAGCAGTGCTCAGCACGAAGGGGGCTTGGCCCTGCCTGGCACAAGTGCTGCTGCCTGCAGTCAAGCAATGCCTTTACCTGCTGTCATCTGAAACCAAGCAGAAACCCTCAGCTCCTGCTGACTGACTAATGCAATTGCCCTTTTATTTCCTGATACTTCCTTGAGAAGCAGAGGGACTCCCAAGCCAGCTCCACCGTAAATCCTTGCTCAGGCTGCAGGCATCTTGCTCAGGTGCAGGAAATGGAAACTTTAGTGGCCAGGGGGAAACTCAAACCTCATCCTTCCCAGCAGCCTTCTCCTTGTGCTGTGTTGTGCAGTAGACACTTGGATTTTTACACCTGGGATGGACTGCCTGGGTCTGATTGAAAGGGAGACCAGAACTTCCCACCTGCTGCGTGGCAGCACCTTGCAGTGCTCCTCCTTGCAGCAGCTCAGAGTAGAAATTAGGAATTAGTGGTGACCACGGTGCTGCTTTTGTCACCAAGCTGGAATTTGTGGGTTGTGTCAGGCTGCCTCTTGCTCCACCAGAAATGACTTTAAATTCTCTGGAGCTTAAAACCTTTTCTTTGTCCAACAAGGAGCAGCTCCCTGGTGCTGTCATTTGGGGTCAGATCAGCCTCTTCCCAGCACGTGGTGGAAGAGCTCCTGGTGTTCAGCTGGAGCTGGGCTGTGCCTCCAGGAGCCACTTACAGGGTCAGTGGATAGGCTGTGTGTGTGTGTGTGTGTGTGTGGTGGGGGGGAAGGTGCTTTCAGGTGACCAGGGATGGGTTTGCTGCCCTGGCATGCCGTGGCTCCAGGGTTTCAAGGTGTGTCCGTCCTGTCCTTATGCAATCTGCTGAAGAGCTGTGTTGTGTAATGCTGTTGTGTAAGCAGGGCACGGGTGGCTGGTGAGGTTTTGGCAGCACAGCCACGCTCCCTGTCCTGCTCCCTGAAGCCTGGAGCTACCCATCCCAGGGACTCCCAATCTGCCTTCCCTCGGTGTTGTGCTGGTAGCTGCCAGAGCTGTTCCTAGAAGGGTTGTCTTTGGGCTGGGCATGGCAGGCACATGTGGCTGGCTTCTGCTCCCATGCTTCCCAGCACCTCTTCCAGGGCTGATGACAGAGGTGACAGGGGCCAGGTTTGTTTCTGCAAGGTGAGGAGCCGCCGATGTGTCTGGGCGCTAATGAGAGTGGCTCTGTGGGATGTGGACATGCTGAAACATGTCCAGAGAATGGCCATGAGGATGCTCAGAGGGCTGCAGCATCTCTGCTATGAGGACAGACTGAAAGAGTTGGGGCTGTGCAGGCTGGAGAAGAGGAAGCTCCTAGGTGACCTTCTTGTGGCCTTCCAGTATCTGAAGGGAGCCTACAAAACAGCTGGGGAGGGACTTTTTAGGCTATCAGGTAGTGACAGGACTAGAGGGAATGGAGCACAGCTGGAGATGGGGAGATTCAGATTGGATGTGAGGAGGAAATTCTTCAGCATGAGAGTAGTGAGAGCCTGGAATGGGTTGCCCAGTGGTGTGGTTGGGGCCACTTTCCTGGAGGTGTTTGCAGCCAGGCTGGCTGAGGCTGTGTGCAGCCTGATCTAGGGTAGGGTGTCCCTAGGCATGGCAGAGGGGTTGGAACTAGATGATCCTTGTGGTCCCTTCCAACCCTGTCTGATTCTATGATTCTTCACTCAGGCAGCCTCGCTTTGCTCCCTGCCCTCCTGCCCTCCCCATCCCACTGACATTCCCACGGGCACGGTGCTACCTGCTGCAGAGCCGTCTCGTGGAGGGAATGCCAGGCCTTCCACAGCCCTGGCACTTCACAGGGGTGCTGGAAAGCGAGCTCAGAGGGGAGATGTATCCCTCCCCCCACCCCCTTCCCGCCTGCCGCCGCGCAGCGGTGACAATGGCGCGGTCTGGAGCACGGCGAGCAGGCTCTGAATGTCAGCACATTGTTCAGAGCGAGATGTCTGTCATGTTGCATTAGCTCAGGCCGACAGCCACCGGTGGGAAAATATTTCTGCGAGTTCCTCGAGTGCCCCCACCTCCTACAGGCAAGGACTTGTGCCTGTCGAGGCGGCAGCAGCAGCGGCAGCAGCGCCGTACCCAGCCGGAGAGGGGAAGCAGTGAGACCATCTGGTGCCCGCGTACGTGGAAAGCCATCCCAGTGCTGTGTCCAAAGAGCAAGCCTGCCTGTGCTGGCAGCCCAGGCGTGGAGGAAGTGTCTGGCTGCTCAGAAGGCAAAGCTTTGGTTGGATTTCTTGGTAGAGGGGGAGAAGGGATGGGGTTGGTGTGACTTACTTGGTGCAATCTGCTGTGCCCAGACCGAAGGCAGCAGCTGGCAGTGCTGGGAGCTGAGGAACCTCCTCTTGTTCTGGTCCACAAGCTACATAGGGCGGAAGCTGGAAGTGTGCTGGGTGGTTTGTGAGCGTTTTTAGGGCAGGACAGAGCAGTTCTCTCTTGTGCAGGTAGCCACTCAGCACTGCGCAGCATGGGATGGTGTGGGGATGGAGCTGGGGGAAATGTGAGCTGTGGTGGGAGGCTATCAGCTCGCTCACACGGAGGGACTGTGCAGGGCCTTGTGCTCCATTCTTTGGCCATGCTTTTATGGTCCTTCTCTAAGGTGTGGAATTCAAGTCCTTGTGGCCTCATCTACAGAAGCTCCTCTTGGTGTGACGAGGTCACTTGGTAATGACTCCTCCTTCTAAGGTGAGTGAGTGCCAGGCTTGCTGAGGAGCTGTCAGAGCTGTGGCTTGTGCCAGTTCCAGTGCTCTTCTGGGTCAGGCCCAGCCTCCAGCACCAGTTGCAAGATGCAGCTGGCAAGGAGCATGAAGGGTCGGCACAGATCCTTGGGGCTCTCACATGCCCCTGGCAGCTCCCTCAGTGCCTTTTGAAGGCAGGGCTGGTCCCTCTGCCCAGGCTGCCCCCAGCCCTACCTTCCCTCCCCACAGGGCCGGGGAGCTGCTGCCTCTGAGTGCTGCCTGCTCTCATTATTCTGTGGCTCCAGCATCAGCTTCTCGGTGCCTCTCTTTCTCTCTCTCTGCATTTCCTCCCCGTGTCAGGGGGGCGAGGAGGTCAAACGCTAATGCAGTGCTTCTTGCCTTCCGTAGAACGCACCTAGCAGATGAGGAGTGTCAACACCCATTTGTTTTCCAAGTGTTCCTGCAGGATTATTTTCTTGTTAAAAGTGACAAGGAGGTGCAGAACTGTCGGCCTTTAGCCAGAGATGTCATCTTGTCTTTGCGTAGGTGAACGGGCATGAGATGACAGAGCACTTTTTTTTTTTTTTTT
>VWZI01021176.1:236838-248087 GCA_013396835.1 Psilopogon haemacephalus | reverse complement strand
AAAAAAAAAAAAAAAAAAAAAATCCCCCAAAAGGAGAACATCCTCCTTATCATCTTCTGCTCCTCCTTTTCATTTTCTGCTCCTCGGGAATGAGAGGCTGGAGCAAGGAAGAGCCCCAGGTAGTGCAGGGGGGTTCTCTAGTTTTGTTATTTTGTTGTTTTTGTTGGTTTTTTTTTGCAGACCCATGTTTGGTGCTGAGTGCCTGGATCCAGTGTGTGGCTGCTCCTCTGTGGCCTTGCTGAGCTCTGCTGCATCTTTTGATAGCCACATCTGCCGATGTTTCAGTGGAGGTAGGGTAGCTCCTCTTGTACGTGGCATTGTGAACCGCGTGGGGCAACTCTGCCAGGCTTAGGTTTTGCCCTCAGGGCTTTGCCCGGGAAGGTGCCCTGTGCCCAGGAGCATGGAGCAGCTGCAGTGCTGTTGTGCTGCCTCCACGGAGGTGCTGGTGTTTGCTCCTGTCACAAGTTCTGTCAGATGCTCAGCCCAGCGTGTGGCTTTCTGCTGAGTCGGAGCTGTGACCCCTGGTCCTCAATGAGGCTGAGGAGGGTGAGGATGTCCTGCTTCTTGGCCACCCTGGCCATCAGCCACCCTCTGGCCTGCTGTGCAGGGCTTGGCACCGGAGAGATGGAATGCTCCAGTCTCTGAGCTGATGCTTTCTGGCAGTTAAGGAGACTAATAAATGACTGGCTGTGGTGAGCTTTTTCCAGCAGCTTCTGGCACAGCTGCTCCTGCTCTCCGTGGTGAGAGCACCTGAGTTAGGAGATCTGTGGGGAGAAGTGGGGTGGTTTCTGCAGCCATTTGGGCAGGAGATTTGGTGTGGATTTTGGTGGAGCTTTCTGACTGCATGGTCACCCTGGCTCTGCCAGCCATGGCTTTGCCTTTGGAGCTTCCCTTTGCCCCCATCCTGTTTCCAGGGGTTTTCTGTAGCAGTCAGATGTGGAGATTCAAACTGGATACCAAAGGTGCTGAGAATGGAGCTGTGCCGCTGGCATCCAGGTGAGCTGTGAACTCAGCTCATGTCACCAAAAATAGTTTTCTCAATAAATTCTCTTCTCAGGTGCTCTGGCAGGTCAGTTTTGCCTCAATTTGGTCAGAGTGAGAAAAAGAAGCAGAGTTCTAGGAAGGCTTCTCCAGTGATACCTCTGAACACAGGCTGTGCGTTTTCCTTCAAGGCAGCACCAGGCACTAATGACCGCGTCTTATTTTTTTTCAGTAGGATGATGAAAATAACCTCGCATGGCAGACTGAATGCTTGTGCTCTGGCAGGGCCGTGCAGATTCCAGAGCAGCAGGGTAAGAGGTGCTTAGTGAAAACTTTTTCTTTTGTCCCCTCTTTCCTCCTTAGAACTCAGGTTCTGCAGAGACAGTCGCTGATACGAGCGGAGCAGCTACTCGGAGCCCAACTGCTTTGTGCTTTTGTGCTGGCTTTCGAAAGCAGTGACCTGTTGGACTTGAAGCTTCCTTCCTTTTCCTCAGCCCTCGTGTGATGTGCGTGCAGACAGGTTGTTAAAATGTTGGATTTTGTTCCCCCCACCCATCAGTTGTTAGTACCTCAGCATGAGGGTGGTGTGGTCTGAGGACAGGCGTGCTGAAGCGTTTTAGCAGCGCGCCTGTTTGCCCAAGCTGCTAACAAACAATTTCCTTACATGTAGAAGGGGAAGCAAAGGTAGCTGCTGGAAGGGAGCCAGCTTGAAGCGAAAGTGGAATGCTTCTCCCGAAGCCTTCTACTTAAAAATGTGCTCATAACCCAACAATTTAGCTTTTTCACAGAAAAAAAAAAAAAACAACGCTGGAAAAACAAGCAAGCTGGAGACAACGAACGAAGTGATCCCTGCGGGGAGATGTCAGACAGCGAGAGCAGACAGAGCAGTGTGAAAGGGGGTGAGCAGTGTATTCTTTTGTCATCTCTCCAAGCCCAGAAATTCAGCAACTTTGGAGAAAGCTGTAGTGAGAGGAGCAATAGAAAGGCAACTGACTCACATGGAAACAACATCAGTGGAATAAATCCATGCAAAAGCAAAGCGGGTGAGGCTCAGGCTGCGGCAAGAGGGACTCTTTGGTGGGGTAGCTCCTTGTGCTTACCTCGGTGGTGGTGGAATGGTGTGTTTTAAAGCACCCGTGATGAGCCTAGCCTTGTCCAGAAGTAAATTACCAGAAATAAATACCGTATTGTGCACCTTCCTGTGAGTTCTGGCTTCTCTACCAGTGATATCATACCTGGCTTTTAACAGCTTCACAATCCTGGGGCAAAGCGTTACAAAAACAAAACAAAACAAAAAGAGAGAATTCTTTTTCTTGGGGTGTGTGGGGGGATTTAAGGAAAAAAAAAAGTCCTAAAAGCCCCGAAGTGACCTTTTATTGGAGGCAAGGGAGCAGGCTGGCTGATGACTTTTTCAGATAGGAAGAGTCAGGGCAGAGCAGCCTCAAGCTGGCCAGCACCCGGCGCGGGAGCCCTGCGCAGTGCACACTTGGCCCCATTGTCTCTGGGCTTGTATGGACTAGTCAGGGGGAAATGAGGAATTTCCTCTTTGCAGCTTGCTTCTATTAGAGTGCTGGGGTCGGATTCTGCCCGGCCTTACCCCACCGTAAAGCCCCGGTAAACACCAGGGTGTTCGTGAGGCTTACACCGGTGTGAGTGGAATCAGACTCTGTGCCAGGTGTCTGGGAGGCTCTGACCTTCTGGGTCTTCTGGGGCATCATAAGTTAAACATGTTCTGATTAGCCTGCACTGTAAATCCAGCATTTTAATTCCTTCCATATGTAAGATCCAGCCTAATAAGCCAAAGTTTAAGACCATGCAATCTATTTGGAATAACCATATGGATTAGGAGTCAGACTGTGCTTTTCTGCTCCTTGTATTTACACTAACGTGGAGACATTTGCTAATGCGCACGGAGCTCAGGCTGCTCTCCCTGCTTCAAAATATGGCACCAAATGGCTTGCATTAAAATATTTGAAAAGCAGTAAAACTGTGAAAGTTTCTCCCTCGTGCGCAGACAGACACATCTGTGAAATCAAATGTCTCCAAGCAGCACCCTTCCCGTCCCTCCCCACAGGCTCATCAGCAGGGCTGAAGATCCTGTGGGGGTGCTGGCCCAGCCCAAGTCCCCCTTCCCTCCCTCAGCTCACCACAGATCTCCGCATCTGCTGGGCCAGCATGAGCCTGACCACTTGAGATACCACAGGCACAAGGGGAGAGCAGCCTTTGGGGTGATGCAGTGGTGCTGAGCTCAGGGTGAGCCGCACTAAGGAGGTGCTGGGGCAAGGAGCAGCATTCCCCACCCTCATCTCACAGCCTCCTGTGTTGACTTGGTGACCAGGCATGGCCAGAAGCACCAAGTACTTCCCCTCTGCCTCGTGGTGTTCATGTGGGATGTATTTTGGATGCAGTATTGCTGAGCTCGGGGTGAGCTGCACTAAGGAGGTGCTGGGGCAAGGAGCAGCGTTCCCCACCCTCATCTCACAGCCTCCTGTGTGGACTTGGTGCTTCTGGCCATGCCTGGTCACCAAGTACTTCCCCTCTGCCTCATGGTGTTCATGTGGGATGTATTTCGGATGCAGTATCGCTGAGCTCGGGGTGAGCTGCACTAAGGAGGTGCTGGGGCAAGGAGCAGCATTCCCCACCCTCATCTCCCAGCCTTCTATGTGGACTTGGTCACCAGGCATGGCCAGAAGCACCAACTACTTCCCCTCTGCCTCGTGGTGTTCATGTGGGATGTGTTTCGGCTGTTCCCAGGTTACCAAAAGCATCTGGGCCAGGATTATGCAGTGGTCTGCTCGTCATGGGAGCTGGAGTCTGCCCGGGTCCGTGTGGAACTGGAAGCATTTCCGAGTGGGAGCTGCGCGCTGCCATCCGTCATGCGCTGGGATGGAGCAGAGGGAGTCAGCCCGAGACAGGGCAGCTCTTTCCTCCCTGTCTCCAGCATTAATCTAAATGCCAAAATGCAGACATGTGGAATGCGCCGGCGCTGCCGAGACCACCAGCCCCCGGTCCCAGATGGCACAGGAGCGTCCCCAGGTACCACCAGCGACCGCCCAGCGCGGGTCATAGCTCCTGGTGAGTGCTGCTTGCCTTGGCAACCCCAACCCACGGTGAGGAGCGGCTGGGCTGGACTGCTGGAGGCCAGGAGAAGCCGTGGATGGGCTGGAGGTGGCTTATTGAGAGGAAGAGGCTCATGTTGCACTCCATTTTTGCTGAGTTTATCTTGCTTTTTATCAGATTACAGGGGGGATAACTCATCAATATTGTGATCCTGCTGACATGGGAGTGAGCTGCTGCATAATTCATGGCCGCTGCAGGGCCCCAGCAATGGGAGGCAGATATTTAATTGGACACCTCACCTTGTCACTCCTCTGGAGCAGCCCCGGGGCTGCACCCGCAGAGCTGGATGCTGTGGTGGCCCTGCCTTGCTGCAGCCCCTGGCTGTCTTGCAGGAGCTGTGCTTCCCCAGCTCGGGCACAGAAGCACTGTGTGGTGGTTTTGGGATGTCCAGCAGTGTAGCCCTCAGTGTGTGGGATGACACAACCCATTGTGGAGCAGTTCAAACTGGGCTGTCCTCAGAGGACTCCCAGCTTCAGCTCTTAGGGTGGCCTTGTAGCTCACCTCTGTGCCCTGGTGCCTTCCTTGTGAGCTGCACCAGGAGCTCAGGGCAGTGGTTAGGTGATGTTGTGAGGTGCAGAGAGAACTTGGCAATGCCTGTGGAGTTTTGAACACCATGTTGAGCATTGCCTGTGCTGGGCAGCTCTATAAATGAGCTCTACAAAGTTCAGAGCTGAGCTGGGTACCAGAGCTTCAAATCCGGTGTGTCCCATCAGGGCACAGTCAACTGGTCCAGTGCTTCCTCAAGCAGTGTTTCTGGTGATAGGTCTTCTTAAGTGCCAGTTGTCATCTGCTCACAGGAGGCAGCTTCACAGTCCAGCTGAAGATGCTGATACAGGGAGCAGGCTGCTGGGTTGGCTCCCTGCTTATGGGTCTGTCAGTCCATCTGCTGGGTCTGTCTATCCTCACGGTGTCCGTTGCTGCCAGTGTGATTTGGAAAGCTGAGGTTTGCTTCCATAAACCCTGAGGTTATGGTGGGAGAGGAATAGTTGTTGCCTTCTGCACGGCATGTGGCTGCTCTGACCTGTGGAGGCAAAGACACTCAAAGTAGGGCAGTACCTTGAGAGTGGTGCCACATATGGTCCATGCCATATGTCTGTGCCAGTGGCAGCATCTCTAAGGGCTCAGTTTCCAGGGGTGAGTGAGCTGGTAGGAGGCTGAGCACCATGGAAGGGATTTAGCTGGGTGAATGCTGAGCTGCCTTTCCAGGTAAAATCCTGCCTGGTATGGGATGTGAACCTGCATTTAACCTGGGAGCTAATGAGTGCTCTGAGTCTGTCCAGCTGCCCACCAAGCTCAGGGTCAGAGTTGGACCCTTGGTCCTGGGGAGGGGAAGATGTCCCAGCAGAGATGAGGGGCCCTCCCTCTCGGGTGCCCTTGGGAGAGCACTTCAAACCATGTCAGCTGTCCCATGTAACTCAGAGAATCCACTGAATCCATCCAAACACTCAGTCCTTTGGCAGTCTTCTTACACTGGGGTCTCAATTTCCCATCCCTGAAAGTCCCTAAGGCTGGGCTGGATGGGGCTCTGAGCAACCTGATCTAGTGTGAGCTGTCCCTGCCCATGGCAGGGGGATTGGAGTTACATGAGCCTTGAGGTCTCTCCCAGCCCTGACGATTCTGTGTTTCTACAATTCAACACCTCCCTGCAGCACTGAAGTCCAAGAGCTGAGCTGTGTTTATGGAGAACTCTCCATAAGACTCTTGAATTTCTCACTCTGGTCTCACTCATCTCCATCTTGAGCCTCAGGACAGAGGCAGTATCACTCCTGCCCTCCCCTCTCTAGGCCACCCCAGGTCTACGTGGTCATTGCCACAGCCAGCACTGCTCTGTGACTGTGCCCATGGCAGCCTGTGAGCCTCCCTTCCTCTGGCAGGCAGCTTGAAAACACGTCGGGGAGAGTGAGAGGCTTTTTCCATTTTTGTGGTGCTTCCCTCCATTAATTTTCTGGCTGTAGTACATTACTCATGGATAATTAAGAGTGAGCTATTAATACAACATTTAATATTCAAGTGCAGTGAAGAGGAGAGAACAATAAGTCAAGGAATCATATACTACAAGGCGTTTTGGTTTAGCAATGGATTTTCCCCCCCCCCCCTCCCCTTTCCTCTGCTGGCTTTGGCTACCAGAGCATAATGCTGCTTCCATTGGAATATGGTCCTGAGAACTTCATTTATTGATAGAATACAAATAGGACATTAAATCAGGGGAAGTGGATTTGAATTGCTGGCCATAGATACAATTATGAACGGGATTGGCTGCTTCTATCTGGTGTATCTTAAGTTAGGAGAATTATGTTAGAGGCTGCTAAAGAGAGCTTAGAGTGTCTTAAAATTAATGAGATTGAAGTCTGTCTAGGAAAAAAAAAAAAAAAAAGAAGTGCCAGGCTAAAATGCAGAGCTAGGGATGGAAAACCTGCAGTGGAGGGGTTGTGTTTTGCCCCTGTGATGGAGCAATGTGGGTGGGTAGGCTGTGTACCACCAGCAGCCAAACATAGCTCAGCCTTGGGTGCTCCTCCTTACCCAACACATGGAGGTGAATCCACAGCAGAGAGCAAGAGGGAAGCTTTCACCCCAGCCTGGCTGGCAAGGGTGGCCATGGTACAGCTCATCACTGCCTCTTCCAGCCCCGCCAGTGCCTGCTGGCTGCTCCCAGCAGTGCATAGCTGCTCTGGGTGACTGAGCCATGTGGCTGCAGACCCCCCTGGTATGGTTGTTGCAGGGTTCCTGGGGAGTGTTCTCCTGTTCCCTCAAAGGCTGGAGATCTGTGTCCTGTAGCTGCAGCACAGTGACTCCTGGGGTGGGTTCTCAGGTGGCTTTTCCTTTGTGGGGATGCACTGAGGCATTTCAGACCAGCAGAGACAGTGAAGACAGTGATTTCTCCATGTGCTGCAGGTCTGCCTGTGCTTTGGAGATGGGGAGGGAGGTTTGAATCCATGGTCATGTGTGTCTGAACCATGCAGAGGATAGTGGCACTGGCATTATGCACCTGGCCACCACTCCCAGGGCTGGGGCCTAACCTGCCTGGAATTAGGGCAGGAGAGGCGGGCACAGAGCCCTGCCCTGCAGCAGGGTGGGATCCACAGCACCATGCTCTTGGCTGGGGTGGCCTTGGCGAGGCAGTGGGAGCACCCAGCCCACGGTGAAGGCAGCTCCACCAGCCGAGCTGGGAGCTCTCCAGAGACAGCACGTAAAGATGTCACGAGTCAAGCACATGTAAAGGTTGCCATTTACAAGCAAGTAATTGCAGGAGTTCCCACCCAGCTGTCTCCCAGACAGCGCAGAGATTGTTATTTATATCCCACCGCTCGCTCGCTGCTCACCGCAGCCCTCCCCGAGCAGGGACCCTGCTGCCACCAGCGAGCACCTTGCCACGGCACCAGCCTGCCTGTGCCAGGGAGCTGCCACCTTCCCTGGGGAGGGGGCACTGCTCCTGGGGGAACAGGCATCGTCAGTCACTGCTGTGCCAAGGCGCTGCCTGGATCCGCGCGCAGCCCTGTGGTGGGGCTCGCTCCACCTGGGCGTGCAGCCCTGTGCGTGGCACACGCAGGCTCGTGCATTATTTTGTTTGATGAGCTGAGTAATTGCTTGTTTGCAGATGGGAAAGGGTAAGTGTGCTCCTGAGCTCCCCTCGCCTGTGTTCATAAGGACCCTGCTAACTGCCCCCCACCCCACACCTCCTTTCAGGGGTGCTCTCTCCAGCAGGCAGCCCCCACGCTCTCCGAACACCAAGGTACAAAGTCCCTCATGTCTGTAGGGAGAGAAGCAGCCCGACTGATCCCAACCCTTCTGAAATGGGGAATGTAATTAAACATAGGCACTGTATTGATTCCCAATTAAGCAGCAGCAAAACAGATTATTTACCAGTATAATGGAAATGTTGTCAGTGCTGACAGTATTTAGGCACAAAGCTTGGAGTCCATTGTGTGCACATTTGTAAGTGTCATAGAAACAGCTGCATTTGTCAGTGAGGAACCTTCAGTGGAGCTGCCTCTTGTCAAGTTATTTGCGTCTTTGGACACTGGAGACTCCCAAGCAATGAGGAGAGGGCCACTTCCACTGGTGGCACTTGCTGGTGTTCCACTCCAGAGCTCAGTGCAGCAGCTATGGCTGAGTGGGGCTCTGGCCATCCCCCAGCCAAAAGCACAATGGAGCTGCAGAGGTGAGCCCAGGATCCTCAAAGGTGGGTTTTTGGTGGGTTTTTTTTTTTTTTTTTTTTTTTTTTTTTTTGGTACAGTGTTAGTATTTGGAGCAATTGAAGCATTTGAAGCAGGCTGGACTTGACTAGCTCCCAGTACAGATCCTGTGCCCATACACATGGTCTGGGCTCTGGAAGTGCCTGGCTGGGCTGAAGCCCTTTGTCCATTGCTGGACTGAGCCCATTGCTCTTGGCCTTCCCTGTCCTTCCTGGGCACCATCGTGGCTGTTGTGAGAGCCACTGGTGTGATGTTTCCCCTCTGACCCACTACTAGGGCCTATGCTGCTCTCAGCTTTTCTGCCTTGTGGTGGCTATGCTGAGGTGGTCCATGGCCAACTGTTACCAGATGCAGGACCAGAGCACCCCTGCATGGCACTGCTGAGCTATGGGTGAAGCCTGCCAGGTGACTCTTCTACTGGGGATCAGAATGCCTGTTGCTGTTTATCCTCCTTGCTTTGGGATGACCTGAGGGAAACACAGAAGAGATCATGGATTGACCCCATCATGAGAGAAGGGTGTCCAGCCATCCTCCTATGGGATCTGTGGTGAGTCTGCTCTGCTGGGTTCTGAATTTGCCTCAATACCTAGAAACTCACTGATATGCTGCTGGGGGACCCACAGTTCCTGGTGGTGCTGGTGTGCAGAAGGTACCAAAGGGTCACCTGGGAATTTGAGCAGTCCTTCACTGTTTTTGGTGTTTACTTACTTGACTGTTCCCTGGGAGACAGACCTGCTCTCTTTGGTGTGAGAGAGACTGAAGAATCTCAGGCTCACAGGATGTCAGGCTGGAAGGGACCCAAAGAGATTATCGAGTCCAACCCCCTGCCAGAGCAGGACCAGACACTCTAGCTCAGGGCACACAGGAACACATCCAGGCAGGCCCTGAAGGTCTCCAGACAAGGAGACTCCACAACCTCTCTGGGGAGCCTGTGCCAGCGCTCTGTGACCCTCGTAGTAAAGAAGTTCCCTCTTGTGTTGAGGTGGACCCTCTTGTGCTGCAGCTTCCATCCATTGCTCCTTGTCCTGTCACATGGAGCAAGTGAGCCTGTTCCTCCCTGCTCGTGACCCCCAGCCCTCAGATATTTATAAACATTTATTAAATCCCCTCTCTTCTCTTTTTCAGACTAAGCAGCCACAGGTCCCTTAGCCTCTTCTCACCAGGCAGTGCTCCAGTCCCCTAGTCATCCTCGTAGCCCTCTGTTGGACCTTCTCCAGAAGATCCCTGTGTGCCACCAACCCTGATGTTCAGATCCTCCCTGTGCACCATGCCTTCAGGAAGCTGCTCAGCCCTTGGCGTGGGGACAGGCATGAGCTGTGAAGAGCAATGGCACTCTGTGCAGCCTCCATGGGCCTGGGGTGAGTGAGAGCCAGATCAGGGCTCTGGGAAGGGGAAGGCTTCAGCATACGTTCCCTTGCCAAAACAGTGCTGACCTTTGCGGGACTGGAGCTGCCTCATGCAGCCCGAATCTTTCCAGACTACTGCTCCAACTGGAAATGTTTCGGAGCAGAGCTGGTGGCTGCTGTGCTGGCCCCAGTGTGTACAGCCAGTGCTTGCCCAGCCATGGCCAGAGGACAGGGAGCCCAGAGTGGGACCCAGCATCTCTTTTCCTCATGTGTAGCTCCATGCCCAGGCGGTGCTGACTGATGCCTACAGGCAGTGATGCTTAACCTGAGGGCTGGGTGCGGTGGTGGGCACTTGTGTCCTCCTGGGCCCTTGGCTTGGGAAGCAGAGGGTGCTGGCGTGGAGGAAGAGCTGTGCCATGGCAGGCAGATGAGTTGTGTGGTCTGGAGCAGGAGCGTTGGTTTGGAGGGATGGGCGGAGGCGTTTGAACCTGACCCTAGGCACAAGAGTCCATTCTGGGGACTCAAACCCCGTCCAGCCAAACCAAGCAGGGGTTTGTTTTGCCAGGACTTTTGGTGTGCAGGCAGGAGGTGCTCTGGAGCCCTGGTGCTGGGAGGATTGGTGGCTCCTGGCTCCCCGGCACAGCAGCTGTAGTTACAGCGATGCTGTTTGTGTCCTGCGGTGAATAAAATTAAACAACTCTTTATTTCTGAATGACAGCCCAGGGACTGCACTTCTGCTCCTGCTCGGTGTGAAGTGGCTTCATCCCAGCGCGGGTCCTCTGGGGCCTGGAGCCCTCGATTCATTAGTTGTCAGGCTTGTAGGTGGATTCTGCATTAGACCTTTAATTTAGTGTATTGCCATGGGCTACTGACCACATGACACCGCTCAAGTGTGAGCAAATCTAACGAGGATCCGGGGCTGCTCTTTAATTTGGTGAGAATAACAGAGTGAGCAGGGGCCCAGAGAGTGTTAATCATGAAGGAAAACTGGCTGAAACCAGGTCAGGCGGTGGTGGATGTCGGTGCGATGCGATGGAGGCGGGGGGCTGAGGGGGAGCTGTGAGCCCCAGCCCCCCGCGGCACCGGCGCTGCTGCTCGGCGTCGGGAAGCAGCGCGGCCCCAGCCGGCTGCAGCATGCCAGCACCTTCCTTCCTGCTGCCCTCTCCTCTGCCTCCAGCTGGGCATCATGGCCCCAGACCCCGGGGAGGGGGTGGCCAGATCCTGAGGAGGGCTGTGCTCAGGTCCCCAGCCCGGGCCTGGCTGTCCTCTCTCTCAGTGGTCGTGGGAAGGTGAGGCTGACACTCCTTAGCTATGCAAGAGAGAGGAGTGCCAGGTACCCACTCTCCTGGTGGGACAGTGGCAAAAGCCAGTCCCAGCTGCCACCCACCTGCGTGAAGTCCTCTGGCACAAAGCCCCAGGGCCCCTCGCTCCCCGTTCTGAGCATCTCCTTGGTCAGATTTGTTTTGTACAACAAGCACCACCAAGCTGCTCTCCTGCTGCCTGCTCTGGGATGGGGCTGGCTCCCCTCAGAGGCACCATGCAGATTTATTGCCTTATGTTGGAGCTGTGCCCCAGCTTGGCTGGCTTCTCTAAATCTCTTTTTTTTTTT
>VWZI01021176.1:221234-236770 GCA_013396835.1 Psilopogon haemacephalus | reverse complement strand
TTAGGAGGGGTGGGCTGGGGGAGAGGGGGCACAGAAAGCCTCTGTGGTAATTCCTGTTGACTGCAGTGACCAGTGAGGCAGAACTGATCAAGTGCAGGCTTCCCTGCTGCTGAACTCTGCCAACAAAGTGCTTACATCTGCTTTTACACTAATGGGAACTTTATGGACTGGTGTGTGTCCCCCCCCCAGGAGCAAATTCCAACAAGGTCAGAATCCAGAACGCTGCCACTTGACACCGACCGTGAAGCCCTGAGCCAGCCGGAGGAGGCCAGGTTGCACTGAAGACCTTCTGGGGCAGGAGATCTAACACTGTTGCCTGCAACTGATAGCCTGGTGGCCTCCCAGCCACTGCTGCCACCCTGACCCCTCTCCTCAGCTGCACGGGCCCCTCCAGGGCACACTGACAGAGGGGGCACAGAGCAGGGGCAGCTGTGCCCAGCAAAGCACTGAGCTGTGCTGTGTTTGGGGATACTCCACACCATGTCCACCATGTGCTCCAATGATGTGGGCACTGTGTACAGAGGCTGAAATTGGGATTTGGAGCTGTCAGCATGGGCAGTAGAGCTGCTGTGTGGTAGCTGAGCAGAGCTGGCCAGGGCAGGATATGGCACAGCCAAGCTGGGGTCATAGCTGGGCTTGCTGGCTCTACCTGCTGCTGGGGCAGGGTCCTGCTCCAGGCTGTGTGCACATCTCCTGTCCCTGGGCAGAGCTCTCTGGAGCAGCCTCACCTGTGCTGCACATTCACAGCAGTGGGGTCTCTGCTTCTGGAGCAGCTGCTCAACATGGAGCCAGGCTCTGCCTGGTGATGCCTGATGACAGGACAAGGGGCAATGTGTGGAAGCTGAGGCACAGGAAGTTTCCTGTAAACATGAGGAGGAATGTTTTCCCTGAGAGGGTGACAGAGCTCTGGAACAGGCTGCCCGTGGGAGGGTTGTGGAGTCTCCTTCTCTGGAGATATTCAAAACCTGCCTAGATATGTTCCTATGTGATCTGCTCTAGGTGATCCTGGCAGGGGGGTTGGACCGGATGAGCTTTGGAGGTCCCTTCCAGCCCCTGACGTTCTGTGACTCTGTGAAGACGGGTGCTGTGCAGGGGTGTCTGGCATCCTGGGGTGCACCGACTGCAGAGGGTGAGGCAGGAGAGCAGAGGCAGCTGCGGAAGGCTGGTAGAGAGATGTCAGAAGCCCTGGCTTTTGGAGGTGCGGGTGGTGATGCCCTGCAGAGGCCAACCAGGCTGTGCCCGCCAGGCTCCCGTCTCCTTCCCTCTGCGGTCCGCAGCCGCCGGCGGCTCTCGACAGGCTGAGGGCGATTTCCCGAGCAGGCAGCAGTGAATGAATCCCGGGTTTGTGTTTTGTTTTTTTTTTTTTTTTCTTTCCCAAGCATTTAGTGTTGCTTTCAGTTTGCTTTGATGATGCCTTCTCACAACCAGTGTAAACAGACTGCGCAACGGGGAGCACTCACATGTGTACAAGAAGCTGCACATGAAAGACGGAGGCATCTTGAAAGCCATAATAACGCTGAGTGCCAGTTAGAGGATTTGTCACTAAGAGCACTTTGCAGATAGAAAGAACTTATTAACTAGTGTGACTAACAGCTTGCAAGGTTTAATTGATGTGTGTTTGTTGTCCTTTTATATCTCTCCCCCTCGTCTTCCTCTTGGCACGGATTCCAGCAGTTGCTGGGGCAGGAGCAGCAGCCCCTGAGCTGCTTGAATGAGTACCTGGAATTGTAGCCAGACCAAGCCCTGCCCTGAGCGCCTCCATCCCAGGCTTGTAGTGGGTGCTGCGGCAGCCCTCGGGGGGCTGAGGTCCTCCCCCCCCCACCACTAGAGGGTCTGGGGCTGGGCTTATTTTCCTTGTTCTGTTATTCCTCCCTAAGTGATGCCGAGTTTTTTGAAGATAAAGCTTTTCAATGCATGAGCAGTATGGATAATTAATGCTTCTGCCAGGCAGGCTCCTCGCTGCAAGATTGATTGACTATTAAGGTCATAACGCAGAAGCCACCCACACGAAACAAACAGGCTAATGTTAGACTTCAGGTTAAGCCGAGAGTTGGTCAGCTGTCCACGGTCACAGTGGGGGCTTCCAGTCATCTGTCAACAAGTGATTGATTGATGTGGACACCTTCCAATCTTATTCTGATGATTCTCAGCAGCTTGCCTGGTGGCCATTTTTCAGGAGCTGGCAGCACTCAGACCTCCAAGACTCAATGCGGTGGCTGCGTGGGGGTTAACCCTTTCCTTTGATGGCAAAGCTCTTTGTTATGGGCCACAGCGGCAGCACAGGAGGGGTGTGTGTGTGTGTGTGTGTTTGTGAACAGGGAACGCACTGGGAAGCTCCCAGAGATCACACAGGAGCCGTGCTCTGGTTTCACGCATTCCTAACTGGCTTGGCCTGAGCAAAGCTGTGAGGATCTGCAGTGAGGCCACCTGGAGAAGAGCAGGCACAGCTTTGTCACCCAACTCCTTCACCCTGCTGCCTTTGTGTTACAGATTAACCATGCGTGCCAAGGCAAGTTCTGGGAACTTAGGTTTGGTGTTTAGAGGGGAAACAGTAAGGACTGGAAGGTGTCTGTCCTTCTGTGAGTGTATGAGAGATAAGAGAGCCATGCTGGTTTGGAGGGTAGCTCCTGGTACAGCACTTGGAGCTCACTAGAAAGTTGCTGCCTGGATGTTCTGTTCACAAGCTCTTGTAATGACAGGACGAGGAGGAATGGGTTCAAACTGGCAGAGGGGAGATTTGAACGGGATGTTAGGAAGAAATTCTTCACAGTGAGGGTGGTGAGGCACTGGAACAGGTTGCCCAGGGAGGTTGTGGCTGCTCCCTCCCTGGATGTGTTCAAGGCCAGGCTGGATGAGGTCTTGAGCAACCTGATCTAGTGGGAGGTGTCCCTGCCTATGGCACAGGGGGGTTGGAACTTGATGATCTTTAAGGTCTCTTCCAACCTAAACCATTCTATGATTGTATGTTCTCTGCACACAAAGGTGGCTTCAATATCTCTGTAGCATTTTGTGCACCTGCTGTACTTGGTGTGTGCCAGTGGGAAAGTGAAATAACGGCGCTGTGACATATCCAGTGTGTGTTTATGGTATGGAAATGTGTTCTAGGGCTCTTCTGGGGGCAGGCAGGTGCTGCAGCTTTCCATCTCCCTCTTCTTTTTCTCAGCAGTTTAAGCCTAACAGTCTGCAGGGCTCTGTTTCCTGGCTGGTTCACCTCCCCTGCGCTTCCCATCCATGCTTTTAGCATTCAGAACACACCCTGAAAAGCCGTGGGGAGACGTCAAGAGCCCTTTCTCCTCCAAGAGTTGGATCTTTATATAACTCAAGTGCATCGTTGCATTTTTATGGCGCAGTCCAAGAGCGGTGGCGCAGCGGAAGCTGGCACAGAGCTGTTGAACACGAGGTTGTGACAGGAGAGCTGTGATGAGCTGCTCTGGGTGCTGCTGTCTTGGTGTGCGTGCCGTGGGGGTCCCAGCACAGCTGGCAGGTCCTTTCATGGGCCCCATTGATGAGCAATGGGCTGCAGTTTTGGTGTTCTCCCCTGGAAAGCTCAGTAATGTCAGCCTGAGCCAGGGCTGCTGGGAGCTGCCTGTCCATAAGCATGGCTGAGTCTTGCTGATTCAATCTGCTCTCCGTTCCTTGCAGGTGGTGATTCACCCCAGAGCCACGTGGACATCTGCTTGAACAGTGCTCCCCACGCCAGCCTTGTTGCCAGCTGTCTCCTGGACTCCAAGGGCCGTCTCCCACTCTGTGGCTGGGCAGCTTCTTGCTCAGAGCTGCTGCACCAGGCAGGCTCCCTGGCAGTGATACTGACCTGAGTCTGGGTAAAGATTGTGCCCGCTGACTGGAAGACCTGGTAGGTTCCTAGCAGGAGGTGGAATAGGCATGGGGTTCAGCCAGCCTTTGTCCATAGATGGGTATCCTGTGGTCATGCTGGTGCAGACAGCAAGATGGGGTGTGTGTGGGTATGGGGGACCTGGTTCCACGCTGGAAGGGCTGACTCAGCTGTATGAGTGCCACTAGCCAGCTGCTGTCACAGAGACTGCTGGGGCAGGGGTGTGAAGTGTAGGTCTATGAGATGGGTACTTGCCATGGAGCAAAGCTGAAGGTAAATGGAGCAAAGCTGGAGGTGGGGAGATCCAGACTGGATGTGAGGAGGAAGTTCTTCAACATGAGAGTGGTGAGGCCCTGGAACAAGTTGCCCAGGGTGGGTGCTTGGGGCCACTCTCTGGAGGTGTTTTAAGGCAAGGCTGGATGAGGCTCTGTCCAGCCTAATCTAGGGTAGGGTGTCCCTGGCATGGTAGGGGGGTTGGAACTAGATGATCCTTGTGATCCCTTCCAATCCTAACTGATTCTGTGATTCTAAGGCCCAGCATGTAGGTGCTGCAGATCCATCCCAGTGCAGCTACCCAAGAGAAGCCAGGCACAGGCTGCTCTTCTCCCCTGCCCTAATTGCTGTGCCAGAGAGCAGGGCTATGCTGGGGAAGGAGTGCTGTGACCTGCCCTTGTGTAAGCTGAAGCAGGGGACTGAAATGCCACATACCCTCCACAAAGTTTTTCCAGGGCACAGCAGAGCCATGTGCAGGGCTTCAGCCCAAGGGTTGTTGGTCTGAGGGCATGAAAGAGCAGGAATTTGTCTCCAGGGGCTTTCACACTAGCACTATGGCTTTCTCCCCTCCTCCTCACACACCCCATACTCAGGCTTGTGTGTTTAAGTTCCTCCTTTGCTGAGCAGAGGGAACTTGTATACCACAGTAAGGCCTCAGAGTGAGAAAATGAGTCTACAGAAAGCAAGTTGGTTAGTTTTGTCCATGGAGCCCTCATCTCCTGCACCTTGGTCAAGGGCCACCACGGCTTGATGCTGCACAAGGTCTCAAACTTTTACGTTTAAAGCTCTACCACTATTGGTTTTATCATCTGTGGGGTTCAGAGTGCTCTGGGAAGTGTGGGGGAAGTGCAGAAGTTGACAAATTGTTTCCCAGGAGCTGCTCTTTTAGCTTGGGTCAAGCTTAAAGTGGCTTGTTTGGACACAGCCGTGCCAGAGAGCAGTGCTGAAACTGAGAAAACCTGGTTTAAGTCCTCTGGATGTTGAGCATCAGCCAAGGAGGGATGCTGCTGAGTGCTGTTCTGCTGACTGCAGGTGATGAAGAGTTGAAAGGCATCAGTGCTACTTGCTGACAGATGCATCTCAACGGGGTGGTGGAACTTCCCTGGAGCAGCCCCAGAGCAGTGCTGGTGGTGTTAACCCTGGGAGGTGTGGTGCAAACCCTCACTGTGCTCTGCGGAGGGTGGGCCAGAGTATCTCCTGCAATTCCTGACGTTGAAGAGAGGGAACACGTGTCAGTATTCGTCCCTGTCTGGTCTCTAATGTGCCACTGCAGTAATCAAGATGATTTTGTGTACTGGGGAGTCCCTCCGGTAGGGATGCTCTCAGGACTGAGCCTCAGGGCTTCCCATTAGCTTGCAGAAATCTAACAAAGGGCTTAACGACTGGGGGAAACAAAGCGGTCACCTGGTGTAACTCTCTGGCTGTGCTGGTTTCCTTCCTGACAGAGCTGTTCTGTTGTCCCTCTTTGTGCCATTCCTTGGCCTGCTGTCTCCTGTGTGTTGGCCACCCTGCCTGGGCCACCTGTGCTGAGCTCCTGCAGCCCAGCCCTGGACCTTCTGCCTGGAAGGCATCCAGATGCTGGCTGAGCAGCCTGCCAGGTGTAGCCTCCACTCTGCTGAGCAGAGGTGTGATGGCCTGAGAGGTGGCAGCCTGGTTGTGTTGGTTTGGGAGTTACCCAGCTCTATCCCCACCCCCCCCAATCAATAGCATAGAATTCTATTGGAATGGAATGGAATGGAATGGAATGGAATGGAATGGAATGGAATAGAATGGAATAGAATGGAATAGAATAGAATAGAATAGAATAGAATAGAATAGAATAGAATAGAATAGAATAGAATAGAATAGAATAGAATGGCATGGCATGGCATGGCATGGCATGGCATGGCATGGCATGGCATGGCATGGCATGGCATGGCATGGCATGGAATGGAATGGAATGGAATGGAATGGAATGGAATGGAATGGAATAGAATAGAATAGGCCAGGTTGGAAGAGACCTCCAAGCTCATCCAGTCCAACCTATCACCCAGCCCTATCCAATCAGCTAGACCATGGCACTAAGTGCCTCATCCAGTGGCACCAGACCAATTCGCCCAGAGTAGACTCAGCCAACTGGAAGTTAGGGACTGAAGCTTTATATTCACAGCTTAGCACAATAGACAAGCAGATATTGACAATAGATGACAAATATTTACAGCTCTAGACAGAAATATGCAAGTTAAAAGTAATACACAGACACAATGCCCCTTCCAGAGATCAGAGTCCCCAGGAGGGGTTCCCAACCACCCTTTCACCTCCCCCCCTAATCTTATCCCAGAATCTACCTTATGTGCAAGGTAAATCAGAGAGATCATTGAGGTGGGTTAGAAGCAGAATTGATTAGTTGGGTTCCACAGATCCAGCTAGAAGCCAAAGAGAGGGAGAGACCAACAGCCAGAGCTCTGACCAGAGTGACTCTGTCTTCTCTATGTTTATGCCCTTGCTTTTGTACACCTCAGTAGACCTACGAGTGAAGTGGACATCACCATTGTTGGGTTTTTTTGTGTTTTTTTTTTTATTCCCACAGCCTATAATCTACTTTTTCCTCATTAAAACATTCCCATTAGCCTCAAACCAGCACACTGGCGATGTGGACAAGGGCTGGGTGCCACCAACCTGCCAGGGCTTGTCTTCTCTCCCCTCCAGCAGCCACAAGCTGTGGTGCCCCCACGGGTGTGAGCCCAGCTAGCGTGGCCTCGGGGCTGCTCCCGAGGCAGCGTTGGTGTAATAACACCGCTGAAAAGCAGATTAATCCTCGTAAGGGAGCGCGGCAGCTTCCCTCTAGAACCGAGGAGATTACCGCTGATTTGTCATCCTGATTGTTTCAGGGAGAGGTGCAATTAGTTGCTCTAATTTAGCTTGGCTTGGCACTGAGTGGCACGGCAACCCAGATGCAATCGGCAGCAGCTCTGGGCGCGGTGGCACCACCGATGGGTGCAGCTGTGCCCGCCACCGTTTCAGGTGCACAGGGTGGCTGCCAAGGTGGTGGAGCGTTGGCACGTGATGGTGTTTGAGGGCCCTGCGGCGTGGGGGTGATGGAGCAGAGCTGGCTGGTGGTGCTGGCCTGTGTGGCTAGCAGGTGCCTGCTTTTGCAGCACGACCGGCGCTGGTGGAGCCAGGGCTTGGCAGGGTCCTGTGCCTGGGCCAGGTGTGGGTACTGTTGGTTCAGGAGGTTCTTGGGAAGGCACAGTGAAGGCTGGCCTGAGAGCCCCAGAGGGGGGTAGATTCTATTTCACCTGGGTATGACATTGCCTTTAGCTTTATTTCAAAGAGAAAAGGTGGAAGCAAGCCCTGGTTTTCTCTCTTTGCCTCTCATGGCTCTGGGCCCTCAGTCTCATCGGGCACAGTAAAATCAGCACTGAGCACAGGAGTGGGGTGGGTGCTCCTCTGGAGGGGTCTGCCTTCCCCAGGGCTGCCTTTGCTTCGGCGAAGGAGCAGAGGTTCTGCAGGCAATGCAGAGCTTGTGGCTGATTCCCTCCACAGCAGCCCTCCAGCTCCCTGCTGTGGGCCAACAGCCGCCCTCCCTCCGGGCAGGGAGGAGCTGGTGGCATTTCCAAGGGTGCCCATTTCCAGGGAAACAAATCACATCAAAACTCAATTCAAAACCAACAAAACACAAATGCTTTAAAAACAAAACCTGCCTGTGGCTATTTCTTGGTTGAAGCTGTCTCTCTTTTTATTTTTTTTTTTTCCCCTTTTTTCTCCCCAGGAAGGCATTTTGCATTTGCAGCGAGCTGCCTGTGCTGGCCGAGGGGGTCTCTGTGGGGTGACTTGGAGCAGCTCTGGCCGCTGGCAGCCCCTGGCCCTCGGCCCCTGGCCAAGTGCAGCGCAGCTGCTCAGCTCATGTTCCCCAGCCATGGCACCATGCTCCCTGTGTCACTGCAAGGTCGAGCTTTTCCCTGGTGCTGTGGCCCCCCAGTCCCTCTGGCTCAGCCCTCAGCTGTTGTTTCCTCACTGGGCTGGCAGCCCTGACACCCCACAGCACCCCGGGCACCCCACGTTTTGGCTGCTGGTTCAACCTGAGCCTAGATTTGGGGCCAGTGTGGAGCTGAAATTGCACCTCTACTGCACAGCAGCTCATCTCTGCATCCCCCAGGCATGCAGCAGCCCCAGCCTGGGCCAACCTGTGCCTGGGCAGGGGCTTGGCTGTAGTGTGGGCCAAAGTCCCAGGCTGGTGCAAGGTGCAGAGTTCACCTAAGAAGCCCCTCACAGGGTTTCCAGTGGCTGTTGACCGTTCGTTGGTTGTTCAATGAATCCTCAAGCTTACCCCAGTGCCATGATGAGCACCCCCTGCCCAGGGTACACAGTGTCCAGGAGCACATGGTATTGCTTAGTGCCGCAGCCTGCGCTGGCATATGGCGTGGTGCTGCTGCAGTGCCACGAGTGAGCTCTTCTGGAGTGTACTGGTCCTGCTGTCTGTGGCTCATTCCATGATCTCCTCAGTCCCAGGAGTGTGCAGAGAGCATATCTCAGCTCTCCCTAGCACACAGGCAAGGGCTGGTTCACGACCATGCCCACTGCACTGGTGACCACTGCTGGTGAGGGCAGCTGGGGTCTCAGCAGTGCCGGGGCAGGGGGGGATGGATGTGTGCCAGTGGCTGGGATGTGTTCCCCTTGCCTTTCCTGGCTCTGGTAAAGGTTGGCCTTTGTGAACCAGCCCAGGAACTGTCTGGCATGGGGAGCACCAGCAGGACATTTTCAAGTGCTCCTGCTCCTCTCTCAGCTAAATATAAGCCCCAGTAGGAAGCCTACCTCTTACCAGTTTTATGTTTCTTGCCTCTGCACTTCCTAAACCTGGCAGCAGGCCCAGCTGTCTCCAAGTCTAAGATGAAAATACCCTTGCAAATCCCACTCATAAAAATACCTGCTGTATTCCCAAAACATGCCTGAGATAGCTTCCAGAGAGGATGGGGAGCTAAAATAAGACTCATGAGCTCAGAGCCCCATTTTCCACTGGCCCCACGGTTCGCATCACGGCAGCACCACCGTGCCATGGACTGAAATGGAAGTGCTGCAGTGCAGGCTTGCTTGGAGCTGGGACCTGAGTGAGCTGCAGCTTCCCCTCTGAGCAGGAGCTGCTGCAGACCTCGAGTGCACCAGAAAGCCTGCGTGCTCTGGCTGGGTCAAACAACCTGGGCAATTGCCCTGACCGACAGTCCCCGGGCAAAGAGGCAAGCCTGTGGAGGGGCTGCACCAGCTGCCTGTCTAGTGACCAGCTCCTGACAGGGGCACAGCCATGGCACAGGGTGTCAGGCCACCTGGGAGCCTGAATCTCAGCCTT
Source organism: Psilopogon haemacephalus (assembly GCA_013396835.1). Classification (NCBI taxonomy): domain Eukaryota; kingdom Metazoa; phylum Chordata; class Aves; order Piciformes; family Megalaimidae; genus Psilopogon; species Psilopogon haemacephalus. The sequence continues at coordinate 227,342 of VWZI01021176.1, read as the reverse complement.
GTCCTCTTCTAAGACTCTCTGCTGCAGGCTGTGAATGTATCCCAGATCTTTTCATGCTCACATGTCTCTTTTTTTTTTTTTTTTTTTTTTTCCCTTCCCTTTTGACAACCCACTGCTTCTATTTTGATGCCAAAACATTTCCTGGATCAGGCACAGATGTCCCCACAGTCACGTCCTGCCATTGTCTGCTCGGCTACTCCATGCTGCCCGCGGAGGCTGCCGTGCCCGCTGCTTTCCCCCCGAGCATGGGCAGGGAGGGTGCCCGTGCACACAGAGCACCCAGCGAGGAGGTCTGCAGCAGACAGAAGAGCCACTGGCTGCCCCGGGCACCTGGGCTGGGGATGGGGACAGGGCACCCTGCACGGTGGTCTGCAGCAGACAGAAGAGCCACTGGCTGCCCTGGGCACCCGGGCTGGGGATGGGGACAGGGCACCTAGTGTGGAGGTCTGCAGCTGAGGGAAGAGCCACTGGCTGCCCTGGGCACCCGGGCTGGGGATGGGGACAGGGCACCTAGTGTGGAGGTCTGCAGCTGAGGGAAGAGCCACTGGCTGCCCTGGGCACCCGGGCTGGGGATGGGGACAGGGCAACCAGTGCGGAGGTCTGCAGCTGATGGAAGAGCCACTGGCTGCCCCAGGCACCTGGGCTGGGGATGGGGACAGGGCACCTGGTGTAGAGGTCTGCAGCTGATGGAAGAGCCACTGGCTGCCCCAGGCACCTGGGCTGGGGATGGGGACAGGGCACCTGGTGTAGAGGTCTGCAGCTGATGGAAGAGCCACTGGCTGCCCCAGGCACCCGGGATGCGGATGAGGAGGGGGACAGGGCAGTCAGCGCGGCACAGACCCCTCGGTGGCCATCAAAGGCATCCCTGAACAAAGCCATGGCATCAAAGAGCCCTTCTTGTACCTGCTGGGCTTTGTGTTCAGCCAGCTGGGATTTGTCTTCGCCCTTACATCTCTTCGGGGCAGGCTGCTCTGCACAGAGCTTCGCCAAAGGTTTTTTTTTGGAAGGACTTTTGTCCTCCTCAAGGATCGCTTCACAGCGGTGAGCTCAGTGGGAAAGAAAGCACTTTGGGGCTCAGCAATGATACTCGTGGCCCCAGGTGGCCTTTGTGTCGCCTTTGGCACCGAAGCGGTGATCAAGCAGCACAAGGCAGCCCACAGGGCAGGCGTGGCGATGCCCTGCGTTGAAATTCTTGCTGGGCTAGTTTCGTGGGTGCTGGGAGGTGAACTTTCTTTGGCAGGGCAAGAGCTGGCCCCTCTCTGCGGGCAGTTGCTCGCTGGATCTCGTTGACCACCGGGCTGGATGGCAATATTCACCGGTAACCACCACGCTCGCATTGCCTTATATGTCAGCAAGTGCTATTTAATGATCTGTGAATGGAGGGAATGCCGGGAACGGGCCGGCCGCGTGTGAAATATCCACCCGGAGTCTATAAATAATGCAGCCTCGTTCCGCTCTGCACAGCTCCCAGCTCCATGGGAGGAGCATCTCCCCGCTCTGACTGCAAGAGCCTGCCAGTGATTTGGGAAAGAAACAAAGGCGATGAAATGCAAAGAGAGAGGCCACAGCAGGTCCCGAAACATCCTCCAGACCTGCCCCCCCGCCGCTCATGGCCAGCTTGGTGCTGCCACCAGCCGCCCATGGGCCGTGCCCACGCACGCCAGAACACAGCCCCTGAAACCTTCCAGCACGAAACCATCTGTTGGAGCGAATCCTTACCCCTGCCCGCGGCTCTGCCCCTCATCGTGGCACTGGGGCTGCCCGGCTGTGCTGTGTCCTCATGGCACCAGCTGCAAAGCAAGCGGCAGCGTCCCCGGTGCGCCGGCCCCGTCCGGTGAGCTGAGGCTTTGCCCGGCGTGCCAGCCCTATCCCGGTGAGGCACGGCGAACCTTCCCTGCCCTCCTTCCTCCCCCTGCCGAGGGCAGATCTGTCAGCGGGGAAATGGAGACGGATTTCTGTCAGAGCAGCTTCCTACCCGGGAGGTTTTCTAGGGCAGCGTGTGGGCTTCCCCGCGCTCTTGGGAGCTGCTGGTTTGTGTTGGAAATGCCAGGCGGAGGCGGGCTGCGGCAGCGCTGCCACAGCGTGGGTGTTCGGCAGCCCGCACCGGGCACGTCAAGTCTGCCTCCTCCGAGGCAAGGCTAAGGGCCAAAGAGAGCCACGGCTCTCCGTGCAGACGTGCGGGGCCCTTGGCTGCCCCTTCTCTACCTGCCGCCGGAGGGAACTGGACCCTGCCATGCCCCCGGGCAGCAGTGTCATGGCCGGGGCGGGGCTGCTACCCAGGCACGGAGGCTCTCCTTTGCCCGGGCGGCGGAGGCTGGCACGAAGGTGATTAATTGCGGGATGCTTCCCTGCCATAAACAAATATTCTGTCACTGCTCCGCATCTCTCATGAAATGTGCTGCACGTGGCGCTGACACTTCGGTCGTTAATAAGGGCAGGGCGGGAAGGAGCCGGTGCTGCCCCGGCACTGCATCCACCCAGGGCCAGCCGGGCCGGGCTGGGCTGCGGCACTGCCCGCGGTGATCTGCCCGAGCAGGTGGAGCAGCCCAGCTCCGGGCTCGCCGCCGGGCCGTGCCTGGCTTTTATTCCTAACGCCCTGCTCCCAGGCGGTGACAAGCCTCCGCTAAGTGAGGTAATAGCCAATTGATTTTGTTCCGTTTTGCAGTGGGCAGTAATAAATCACACGGCTTGTCAGGGGGTGTTTCATGTTTTCAGTGAAAGTGTGCCAGCAATTAACCATCAGAAAGCTCTTGTGGCTCTGCTCTTGAAGACGTGGCTGCAGCCTGAAACTCAGGAATGCGGGGCCCTCCGCCACTGAAACAGAGCGGCTCCGGGCGAGATTTACGGGGAGGAGGGAGGGGATGTCGGGGGGGTGTTTAATTTCCAGGCTCCGAAGTGGACAGAGCAGGAGCTGATTGATGAGTGGGAGGAGTGGCTGCCCCATTCAGGGCCACGGCCGCCTGCCAGAGGACATGGGAAGGGTGGAGCTGTGGGATGTCCCCATCCCCATCTCTACACCACCCCTGCCCCCCGCTCCCCGTGTCCATCCCCATCCCCCCCTCCATCCTCATGCCCATCACACCCTTGTCCCCATCTTCATCCACATCCCACCCCTGTCCCCATCCCTATCCCCATTCTCCCCATTCCCCAACCCATTCCCTCCATTCCCACCCCCACCATTGCCAGGGGATGCCCAGTGCTGAGGCTGGTGGCCTGAGCTGCAGCCCTAGGTCTGCAGCTGCACTGGCAGTGGGCAGTGTGGGTGGGGGTAAGATGGATATGCTGGGCACTGTCTGGCCCTGCCACAGCCATCACCATGCACTGCCATCCCAGGCTGCCTGTGCCTGTTCTGTCTGTGCAGTGCTGCTGCGTGGGGCTGAAAAGGGTCAAACGGCAGCTCTGCCTCCCTCCAGCCCCATCAGGTGAGACACAAGGTGTGGTGTCTGTGCCACACAGGGTTGGTGGCTCAGTGCCCCTTATGCCATGCCCCAGTGGGTACTCCTGGAGCTGGGTGCCTGCAGCTCGGGGTAGGCAGTTGGGGCTCAGTGGGGCTGAGGCACACCCAAGCAGTGGGCTGTGGGGTCAGCCCCTGCTCTGTAGCCTGCTCCTTCCCCTCTGGGCTCTGGCTGATGATTCCCAGATGGCAACTGCTCCGCTTTTATTTCCCCTAACCTTTGTTACCATGGGAAGGCAGAGCCCAGAGTCACAGACAGAGGCTGGGGTGAGGGACTTGGCAGGGAGGGTCGGGACCCCGGGGAATAATGCTGGTTTGAAAGCAGGGCCTTTCACAGCCCTCATCTGCATGTGGAAATGAGGAGTGACTGCTCTGCATTCAGAGCTGGAGGCCTCGGTCCTGGGGGGAACAAACGGGAGCAAGTGGTCAATTGATCCCTGATCAGAATGAGGAAATTATCTCTGGGGCTCCTGTTCGCCCTCTCTGTGCTGTGAGGCTGAGGCCACAAAAGAGCCTACTGCAGGCTGTCTGCCTGCCCACCATGGCCGGGCTGAAGCTGCAACTTCTTTTCTTCTTGCAGCACCACGAATAAAACCTTCCAGAAGCAGGGAAGATGGGGGTGGGGGTGTAGGCACAAACAAGTCCCCCAAGCCACTGTGTCACTGCCGTTTAAATCAGAGCAGAGCTGCCTCCTCCCAGGGCCACACTTCCCAGGAGCTGCTGGAGAGGATGCGCTGCAGCCCCACAGAACATATAGAGGAGGGGGTGAGATGAGCGTGCCTGGGCTCTGCTGATGCTCCCAGTAGGTGGCATTGGGTGAACCCTAGGCTCTGCTACTGCTGCCACTGGGTGAGCTCTGGGTTCTTCTGCTGCAGAAAGCTGCAGCCAGGGTAAGGACTGGGAGTGGGGCTGCATCCTGCCTGCCCAAGGTGCAGCGCCACTATTCTTCCTTGCTTGCATAGAAAAGAGTGTTCTCCAGATGCTTGCTACATGCAATTCCTTTTACATGAAGGGGTTTGAGATATAACTAATAGGTTAATATTTTCTTCTGTTACTACAACTTTGCTTTTTTTTTTTTTTTTTTTTTTTTTTCCCTATTNTTTTTTTTTTTTTTTTTTTTTTTTTTTTTTTTTTCTGAATCAATTGCAAAAGCAGTTTTAAGGGGAGAAAAATAATTACTGGAGGTTTTGTTCCACAATTTACATGGTCAGCTGCAGTGTAGTCTCACATACTATGATTTAATGCCAAAATCTTTCCTTGTTGCTGCAAGAGGGTGATCTGCAGAGTGGCTTTGCCCCAGCACAGGGTCTCTGCCTGTCTCCTTTGGTGGATTTTCTGCAGAAGCTGTGTCCATGGGAAGCACTTCCCACTTTGTGGCCACCTCCATGCTGCTTAAGTTAAAAATAATTCTATTATAGGCAAAGGAGACAACACACTTGCATGTGTATATGTGTGTGGTGGCTGGAGAAAACCTTTGGGAAAGCTCCTGAGTGGTGGGAAGGGCCATGCCACCTGTGCCTCCCACCCTGGAACCTGACTGCCTGGTAAGACAAATTTCTTTATTGCCTACAGTTGTTACAATCCTGTGACTCTGCTGGAGGTGCTGGTACTGAGGCACCAGAATCCTGCAGTGTGAGCCCAGGGAAGGAGCTGGTTGTCTTCATGGAAATGCAGCTGAGATTTCATGGGTTTGTTAGGGCTTAAAATTCCAGATCTGACACTTTTGTCATGGAGCATTCACCAAGGAAAGCCTTGGAGAGATCCCAGCGAGTGCACGCTGGGTGTATGCTGTGCAGGCTCCTGCCTGGGCTGGGCTCATCTTCTGTGCACAGGGACGTTCACCCAACCTTCTGGGGGTTACCCCATCAGAAACAGGCTCCCAGCACTTACCGTGGATCCCCAACGCAGCCACCCCCTGGGGTGGGCACTCGTGGCCCCAGATAGTCTGGCAAGCAGGACCTGTCCCATGGCTGCCACACAGCAAAGAACAGAAGGAAAGTTCCCCGTGGGCTGTGGTGGCTGGATGGGAAGGGAAGGGAAGGGCCATCCTTCCTCCCCCCAGGCCCCAGCATTTTTGTGATTTCATGGCACTGCTTCCCACAGCTCTGGGAAGAGCAACGTGGTTCACAGGGTCTGATGAGAGAGCAGGATATCATGGCCCCTGCTGTGCAGTCAGCCAGGTCCTGCTCCTGGAGGGGTATCTGGCTGCATGGGGAACGGGGCTCAGTACAGAGATGCTGAAGAGGAGCAGATGATGCACATGGCTTGAGAATGAAGTAGTCCTGCTAGAGCCATGCTGTAGCAATGGTGTCTCGCTGCCCATGCAGCAGTGCCAGCAGCAAAGTGAGCAGCAAGCCAGAGGGAAGCTCTGGAGCAGGTTTGGAGCCTAGGCTCTCTGTTTGGGGCATGCTGGATGCCCTCATGGAAAGCTGCAGGACTGGAAGAGCTGACCTGACCATGAGGCTGGGGGCTCCTGTGCCAGCCATCCCCCTGTGTTTCTATACAGCTGCAGGGTGAAAAACCATGGGAAAAGAGGAAGATGAAACTGTTTTGGTGCTGGTGATACAAGATGTTGAGGCAGCGTGGTGGAGTTGTACCTCTCTGCTACAGCTTCTGTGGGGTTTTCTCATCTGCACTTCTTTTTTTTTTTTTTT
>VWZI01021176.1:195560-221192 GCA_013396835.1 Psilopogon haemacephalus | reverse complement strand
TTCCCAAACAGGATAGCTTTTTTTTTTTTTTTTTTTTTTTTTTTCATCCTTGCTTTTATTTTCTAACATCCTAAGTGATTTGTTTGCTAGGTGATTAATATCCCTTCTGAACTTGCAGCCTGGAGCTCTCTGCATTGCTGGAAGCTGCATGGGAGCCTGAGGCAGGTGATGCTCCAGCTCTGGCTCCAGCAGCCCTTTCTCTCCCAGACTGTGGGGCAGAAAAAAAATTGTCTCCACTTGGACTCTATTTATTGCCACAGTGTGAGGCTGATTAGGGGTGACACAGCTCACACGAGTCCAGGTAATGCCTCATACAGTAGCAAGTGACCCAGAAACATCCTGGAAAAGTGCAGCCAAAGAAGCAGCCTCTTGGAGTACGTTGGATGTTTGCAGGCAGTAGCTGTCTCCTGAGTCTGGCTGTGACCAGGGAGTGGAGGGTTGCTCCCCTGCAGGTTGGTCTTAGGCAGCAGCAGTGAGGGGGAAGGCTGGTCCTGAGCATTCTTGTGGAGAAGATCACACATGTTTTGTTATCTGCAAGAAGCTGGCATTTTTGTTTAGTTCTTTCACAAACATCTAAGTGATGGTGCCGTGAAAGAGCCCTGGAATTTTCTGTGCCTGGCGGGGTGGCAGGGAGGGCTCCTCCTGCCCTATTCATTGTTGCTGGAAATCAAAGCTGGTGCTGGCAGAGATGGGAGCTTGGGGGCTGTGTGTGTGGGTGGCTGCCTGCTGCCTGCCCAGCACTGCAAGCTCCTTTAGCCCTGCACTGTAGTGACACTGCCTTTAATGCAATACCCACCCACAGGATCCTCTCCTCTGGCACACCCATGGGTCTCTCACTCCAAGGGGCATGGAGACCCTTCATCCACTATGCTCAGTGGCCAACCTTATTGTGGCCTTCCAGTATCTGAAGGGGGCCTACAAAAAAAGCTGGGGAGGGACTTTTTAGGCTCTCAGGTAGTGACAGGACTAGGGGGAATAGAGCAAAGCTGGAGGTGGGGAGATCCAGACTGGATGTGAGGAGGAAGTTGTTGAGCATGAGAGTGGTGAGAGCCTGGAATGGGTTGCCCAGAGGGGTGGCTGGGGCCACATCCCTGGAGGTGTTTGCAGCCAGGCTGGCAGAGGCTGTGGGCAGCCTGATCTAGGGTAGGTTGTCCCGGGGCATGGCAGGGGGGTTGGAACTGGCTGATCCTTGTGGTCCCTTCCAACCCTGAGTGATTCTATGATTCTATGTTTGGGTTACAACGCTTAAACAAATTTTTTTCTTTCTCAGTAGAGCTATGAGTGAAGAAGCACCATTGGTGTTTTCCTCTCTCAGCCTATGGTCTTAATTTCTCATTCAAATCCTCCAACTAGTTCAAACCAGCACAACCTGCCCACCTGGCCTAGAGCAGGGGAAACCTGCGGCTGGTTCCTCCTTGAGAGGGTGGCTGCAGGGGCGTTTGTGCTCCCCGCTGGAAGATGTCCTCACACGCTCCAAAGTCAGGGGTGGACTTTCCAGAGGCTGCACGTACCCAGCTGCTGTGGAGCTGGCTGGGCAGCCCCCACAGCCCTGGCCAAGGCTTTGGAGAGCAGAAGCTGCAGGGCTCGGCAGCGCCTGTCCGCAGCGGCTGCGCCGCCTGTCAGCTTGGCTGACATGTTTTGACCATGGGTGCGGAGCCGCAGCGCTCCTGGGTGAGCGGCGAGCTTCTGCTGGCCCTCCAGAAACGGGGGGCTGCTGGCTGCGGCCAACCAGATGAGAGCTGGGGCCTGGAGCAGCTCCTCGTCCTCAGCAAAGGGGAGGGGGTTGGGGGGGGGGCGCTGCAGAATGCTGCCCGTTAGCTGGGAGGGACTGGTACGCGGCAGCGCTGGCAGTCTTCTGAGCCACGGCTCTGAATCATCGCCGCTATAAAAAGAAACCAAGGACAGATTTGGAATTGTCACTGTCTTCTTCTTCGTCCGGCCGAAATCAAAGGCTTTCCCAGTTCTTGCCGCCTGTGGTGGAGAGAAGGGATGTGTGGGGCTCCCGAGGACCGGGCCTGGTATTTTTACCTGCCAAGAATGCGGTGTAAAAATAGAGCGCAGGGCGCGCTGAGCACCTCAGATGGGCTTGGTGTTTGTACAGGTGAGACTGCCTGGCCACAGGAGCTGCACAGCTGAGCCCTTTTGGCTGGGCAAAGCTGCCCCGGTGCCAGCTCACGGTGCCTGGAGCCCAGCGGGTGCCCACTTGCCCTGGCTCCCCACTTGCTGCAGTCTGAGCTGCTGTGCAGGACCCTCCTAATGAGAGCGTGTGAGAGGCAGGGGCTCAGGGCAGGATTTCCAAGCCTGACCTGGAAGCACAGGTCTCATTCATATTCATGAAGCTCCCTCGCTTCTGAGAATCCCACCTGAACCTGTTCATCTGCGTGTAGGATAAGACAGGAGTTGACATTGGAAGGGACTTCTCACTCCAGCTAAAGCTTCCAGTGAAGAGAAGGTAGGACCTGGGTTGTTGTACAAGAGACGACTGCAAACCTGTCTGATTTCACATGCAGATGGCAATGGCAAGGTGACCTGAGCTGGGCAGCAGGAGGGTGAGGGGGGTGGGTGGTGATGCTCAGCTCCACTTCCTCTGAAGGGCTGATCCCAGTGAGGGGAGGGCTGAGGCTGCCCCAGACCAACCCTACCCAGTGCTGCCTGTTGGAGTGGAGATGTTGTCACTCCATCGAGGGAGTGCTGGGTGCCCTGGCACTGCCACCTCCCTGGGCTTTGGGGGTGATGCTCCTCAGACTGCTCAGAGAAGGCGTTTTGAAGTCCAACTTTGAATAAAACCATGAGAGCTCTTCCCAAAGTGGTGTGGTGTTTAAAATGGGAACAAAATGGAACATGCATGTGCGGAAGTGTTGGCTTCCTTCCTTTCCTTCCATCCTTCTCCTTGGTGCTCCTGGCCAGGTCATTGTGCCCACAGCCAAGGCCAGGCTGCAGTGCCCATAGTCAGGGGCAGGCTGCTGTGCCCATAGCCAGGGTGAGATCACTGTGCCCATAGCCAGGGTCAGGCTGCAGTGCCCATACCAGGAGCAGGCTGCAGTGCTCATAGCCAGGGGCAGACTGCTGTGCCCATAGCCAGGGACAGGTTGCATTGCCCATAGTCAGGGGCAGGCTGCTGTGCCCATAGCCAGGATGAGATCACTGTGCCCATAACCAGGGGCAGGCTGCTGTGCCCATACCAGGAGCAAGTGCAGAGCCCATAGCCAGGGGCAGGCTGCTGTGCCCATAGCCAGGGACAGGTTGCATTGCCCATAGCCAGGGGCAGGCTGCTGCAGCCTTTCCCAGCAAGGTCCTTCAGCTTCGGTTCCTGTTACAAACTCTGTGGGACAAATCAACATCTTCCCATTAGGAAGTGATGACAAACCAGTCCATTTGGGGTGATTAATTGACATCTTAAATTAATCACGAACACTTGTCTTAATGCTGTGACTCAAGATATTAACTGTTCCACCAGCCGCATGAGAAAGAGCAGAGCCCATTACAAAGCGCATTTGTCAAGCAGTCACTTCCACAGCCATTGTGGTGGCTGAAAAAAGGTCAAGTGACTTTGTTATTGTTAAGTGGAGAGCAGAGCGAAACTCCTCACTCCTTACTCTGTGGTTAATGTGCCAGTTAAGCAGTGGTAATTGGCAGCAGCTGTGCCCTAGAACCAGCAGCCCTGATTGGGGTGGGAAGCCCTCATGTACCAAATGCTGCAGGGTTGCTGTCGGGGGGTGTTTATAAAGCAGGGGCTGCGGACGAGAGAGGTAAATGTTGGGAGCTGGAGGTGCTGGGGCTGCTCTGTTGTGACGAGGCTGCAGGTAAGGAGCCAATTTGTGTTGATTTGAATGTTTACGAATCAATAACTGAGTCAGGCTGGGGTTTGGCTGGAGGTTAATGGAGTGGAGACCACAAGCTGCTGGGCTGAGTTCCTGTTGCTGGGTTTGATCTGGATGTGGTGCTGGTGCTGGTTTTCCTGCCTAGGGCTGATGATGAAGGGGGCCCAAGGGAGGTCTCTACCGAGGGCTCTGTACTCCCAGCTACTGTGCTGTGGGTGTGCAGGACCCCCTTGGCTGTAGCGTGCTGTAGGGGATGTGTCTTCCCCCTGCCCACCAGCTAGAGTGAATCCTCTGAACAGCAGGAGACTGGGGAAGCAGAAGTGTCCTGTCTTGGTGTGGTTGTGAGGTGACCGCTCACAAACGAGCATTTTTCTTGCGCCGGAACCAAGCTGGTGGCACGAGGAGTGGGTGGTCACATCTTCCTTTTGGCAAATGCAGTGATTGTGCCATGCTCTGGGGTTGGAAGGCACAACGTGGTGAGGTCTTGGGATGGTGTACCGGAGGAGGTGGTCATTTACAGAGTGCTCAAACCTGGCACTCCTGCAGCTGGCAAGGGCTCAGCGAGTCACAGACCCTGAACGTCCCGAGCAGCACCCTCATGCCTCCGCTGCCTCCCCTTTGGAATAAGGGGAACCTAAGGGGCAGGGTCTTCAGGAGAAGCTGCATTTAATCAATGCCCTTGAAGGCTGAGGGTCCTAAAGTGTTCTTGGTGTTGCCATTAACAAGGACGGCACTCAAAGGGGAGCGGCTGACAGGCACAGCAGAGCGGCAGCCGCTTTAATATTCCCTGTTTCGTTCTGTACTTAAAAAAAAAAATAAAAAAAAAAAAATCCCTGTCAGCCTCCAGTCAGGAACAAGGAGAATTTATGATGAAAAAATCAAAGATGTCCATGAAAATCGAGGATGAGATCAGTGGCTGATGGATGACTGGCACGCGAGCGCCCATGGCGCTGAGGCACGCTTGGTAGGGGCTGGCAGCTGCAGGCTCCTCTGCAGAATGGCAATGCCACCCTCTTCTCTCCTGCTTCTCTTCAGATGTGGGTCTGGACCAGGGGACTACACTCCTCAGGCTGCTTGGCTCCCACCTCGGGGATAGGTGCAGCCTTCTTCACCTTTCTGCTTCTACAAGGACGCTGAGGTGCTGGAGCAGGTCGAGAGAAGGGCAGCAAAGCTGGTGAAGGACCTGGAGAACAGATGTTCTGAGGAGCAGCTGAAGGAACTGGTGTTGTTTAGTCTTGAGAGAGGAGGCTGAGAGAATACCTCATTGCTCTATAACTCCCTGAAAGGAGGCTGGAGCCAAGTGTGAGTTGATATCTTTTCCCAAGCATCCATTGACTGGAAATGGCCTCAAGTTGCCCCAGGGGAAGTTTAGATTGGCTGTGAGAAGCAATTTCTTTCCCTTGAGGGTTGTCAATGCCTGGCCCAGTCTGTCCAGAAAAGTGATGGACTCCCTATCCCTGGAGAGCTTTCAAAACCTTGTAGCTGTGCTGCTGAGGGACATAGCTTAGTGGTGACCTGGCAGTGCTGGGTTAGTGGTTGGACTCAACGATCTTCAAAGGTCTCTTCCAAACCAATTCTGTGATTCCAAGTTGTCCCGAGGGCAGGTGTGGCTATTCAGTGAGGAGCAGCCCCCAGTGTCCCCAACATCTCCATCCCTGGGAGCAACTGGGGACAGTGGCAATGGAAGTGGCTGTTCTGCTCAGTGGTGTGGCAGATGTCTGCCCAGTGCACCGAGGCAGCTTCTGCCTTTCTGGTCCCACTTTGAGATTTCTCCTGCATAACCTGCGAACAGCAGCGGCAATGCTGCTTGCCAGGCACTGCCTGCGGGAGCCTGGCCCGGGAGGCTGCCAGCGCTGCCTTGTGCCCCTCGGCTGGAGGCACGGCCCCTGCGACCCCCCTCAGGGTGTGACTGATCAGTGCCTCTGCCCTCGTGTGCCACGCAGGTCTGTGTCCCGGGCAGCGGTACCCAGCGCTTTGCTGGGGCATCCACTGCCGCTCTCTGGGCGCGGCGATGCCGGGGCCATGTGCTGGTGGCTAATTAGCAGCCCCTCAAAGTTCATCAATAATAGATGTTGTGATGCGGCTGATTGCCGGCTGGCGGCGGGTGGGCACGGGGTGGGAGGCAGCCTGATTGATTGCTGACCACTCCGGCTTTGCCAGCAGTAATTTAAAGCAATTAAACCGCCTCTCTCCGAAATTAACAAGGTAAATAATGCCCGCGCCGCGCTGCACGTGGCCGAGGTTCCCTGGAGAGCTGGGGTTTGGTGGGAATGGGCCAGGATTCCCAGGAGGCCCTGGCATGGCAGGCATCTTGGCCACCCCCGTGGTCCTGCTGGGCAGGAGCCCAGGCGTGTGGCTGCAGCTCCCAGATGGGCACCGCCGCGCAGTGCCCCGGGGCAGCTCTTGTGCCTGCATCTGCTGCTCGTGTGAAAACTGTCCCCATCTGGGAACAGGGGAGAACAGCTTCAGGTTGTCCTGGTGGCTCTGGGTGACCTGGGGCGTGAACATAAAATGCCACTAGCCTGGGGAAAACTGTGTGCGTGGGGCTCTGCTTGATGCTGGGAGGCGATTTCCAGCGAGCTGTCAGTGCAGGGACTGCATCCCAGTGGGGGCTGTGGGCGTGGTGTCGACTTTGGGAAGCCGCCTTGAGATTAATCTTTGACTCTTAGGCTTCTACCATGGGATTAAAAAGAAAAAAATACTGAAATGCTGGCAGGAGCTGTGCCCAGCCCTCCTGCGGCAGCTCCTCTTTAACTGCAGCCAATTGGTCCTGCTGCTGTGGCACGGAGGCCACTTCACCCATGAAGGGTGATTAGCTTTTATGGGTGTGGAGAATCCATAACTCATGAGGTGCAGTGGGAAGGAAGTGAGGAAAAGAAGAGAGTCTGCCTGTATCAGGTTGTCTGGTTAGTGTGTGGGGAGGGCTTACTTGTCATGAAAGCCCATAGTCTGCAGGAGTGAAAATTAGATAAAGGGGTGGTGGAGAGGAGAGGGGAGAGGGGGAGGGTGGTGTTCACCCTGCAGATCTTTTTGAGCTGCTCCTCTTGGCTGGTGTTCTGAGTCACAACCATAGGTCAAGATGTTCAGGTGTGGTGGGTGGATCTGGGTACCCGGACAGAAGGTGTCTGTACACATGCCAGCATCACCAGCAGATTTAAACCTCTCCGGCTCTCTGTCACTGGTTCCCCCAGTTCAGATGTGCTTTGCTCTGCAGGATGCTGATGGAGGTGCTCTTGTTGTTCCCCTGGAGATAAGCATTGCTGTTTGCTTCACACCAGTGCCCAGCCCTTGCAGCTTGGTGTTTGCATGCCTGGCCCGGGGCATGTGGAGTCAATTGGGGCCTCGGAGCCTTGTTTGTGCCTGGGCTGTGTCCCTGGCATGCAGCAGCAACTCCTCCTGCTTTTGCTGTGACTGGGCAGTGGCAGGCAGGGAGTGCTCTGGATGGGGACTTCACAGGGCAGGACAGGGGTGGTCAGAGCAGGCAGCATTTGCCCACAGAGCCCTTACCTGCACCCAGGGTGTGCCCTGTGGGGTCTGCCAGCTTCTCAAATGTTACTGCTTTCAAGAGCTGAGCAGAGCAGCCCCTTGCAGATCTTTTAGAAGCTTTAGAGGAGACACCTTCTCCTGAAGCACCTGTGGGGTGCTCAGCCACTGGGACCAGGCTGGGTTTGCTGGTGGGTCCTGCTGCTACTCAGCCTGGCAGGACTTGGCCCTATGGAGAAGAGTCTGGTCTGGTTTGTGTCAAGAGCTGTGTTTGTTTATCTCCAGCTCAGCAGCAATATTTGTGTGGAAGCAAGCGATTAGTTTGTGTGTTGGCAAACAGCTTCCCAGCCAAAGCATCCCTGTTGTTCTGAGAGCTGCTGGGAGCTCTGAAGCTTGGAGTGCTCCTCTGGGTCTTCTGTGTGTGGCAGTTCCTGGTCAGGAGCACAGTTCCTTCCTCTGAACTCGGGGGTGATGTTGATCTTTGGGGCTCTGCTGGATGCAAGTGTTGCTAATGCTTTGCAGAGATTTTTTTTTTCCCCATTTATTTATTTATTTATTTTTTTTTAAAGGCTGATAAAATTGCATGAGCTTTGAGCTCTCCAAAGTCTCCACTTACACCTTGTAATGTGTCCTGATCCCACACAGAGTGCTGGGCCACAGGGAGGAATGCTCACCCACCCTGGGTAGCAATATTGGTAGCCTGCCCTGAGACGTGGTGATCCATCCCAGGGCTTGGGAATTGTTCAGCCCTGAGATGATCTCATTAAACACCTTGAGAGCACCTGCAGTGCCCATGCTGCACTGGTATCTAACTGGGAAGATGTGGGACAGCTACACCAGGAAGTGTTACTGGGACGTTTCAGTGTCTGGGGGGGATGTGTGCACCAACTCTGCCTCTGCAGCCGTGCTGTGATCCAGGAAGCAATTGCAAGCTTGTAGCATTACCGTATGGAACAGGTTCCTGAGCCAAGAGTTTGCAGCTGTGTGCTGGTGGCAAAGCATGACTTGATTCTTCATGCCAAGGACTGCAGGATGGTACAGCTGCTGCTGGCTGGCTGGGGGATGCTGCAGGAACGCTGGAGGCACCCCACCGGGAGGGATGCTCAGGATGAGTCACAGGAGCTGTGCTGGGTCATGGCCCCACCTCTGATCCCAGGGGCTGCAGTGAGGAGACAGCTTGCACTAGTGCAGAGAGGGGAGGAACCTGAGACTCTGCGAGCAGGAGGTTGCTCTGCAGAGGCTGTGGGCACCTACCTCCATGCTGAGATGAGTGTTTTGTCCCCTGACTTCATCCACTCTGTCCTACAGATGTTGGAGGGGGAATACCAGTGAGCTGCTTGTGGCACAGCTGAGCTTTCTGCCAGCCCTGGCTTGCTGGGTGAGGGCACACTGCCAGCCTGACCTGAGCTGCAGCCCTTGTGTAACATGGGGAGGGTGCCCAGCATGAGCACCTTGTGTTGTCAGCTTCAGGGAATGTGCTCACAGTGAGCACCTTGTGTTGTCAGCCTCATAAGGGTTTGAGTAGCTCAGGCTGGCTGGATCCATCCCTTGTGTTGGCTGCAGTCTGGTGGGAGCAGCAGATGATGCTCTCAGTTCTGGGTGCCTGTGGGTGCTGAGGGCAACCTGCGAGCTGCTGAGGCTGGATGGCATCACCTCTGTGGGACTGTGCTCTGCTGTTCCAGCTACCCCTGATAGCCCAAGGGCAGTGTCAGGGACGTTGTGTGACAGGGGACATGCTGGAACATGCAGTTGAAGTCTAGAGAAATTCTTCCTCATGGAATAGGTGGTGAACTGTTGTACGTTCTCCTGCTGGCTGGATACCAGTTGTCTTATTTCCAGGGGTTTGTTTCTGCTCCTTGAGGTATGTGATAAAGAAGTGAAATCAGACCTGTTCCCAGCAACCCAAAGCACCTTCAGCCTTGCCCAGGCCTTGGGCTCTGGGCTCTCACAGCCACCACAGTCCCTTGCACATCTCTCTTGCTGTGTTCCCTCATGGCTGCTCTCATATTTGCATTCCTATCCCTGAGCTCCATTCAAATCCAAGCATGGACCAAGCCTGGGTGACTTCTGAAGAACACCTCCCTGTGTAGGAGGGCTGGGCCTCTGACCACAGGTTTCTTGGGCTGGAGGCTACAATTGCTCATTCTGCTGCAAACCTGTGGCTGGTGCCAGTGGCTGCCAGCCCCTCTGGGTGGTGACATCAGGACTTGCTTGCTTTAGGGCCACGATATTGGATGCATCTTCATCCATCCCTGCCAGCTCCCAGCACAGCTTGTGTACCATCCCTGTGGATGATCAACAGGGACTCACTGATGCTCCAGCAGCAGAATCTGACATCCAGATGTTTTACAGAGCTAGCTGATTCTCACCATGTCTTACTGCTGTCTGCTGGATGTTGTCATTTATCATCCTGATGTGGTGACACTGGGTATCCTGAACTCCTTGCAAGCAGCCACTTTGTGTGACAGTGTTTGGGTGAAGCTGGATAATCTGTTTGATTAGCTTGTCCACAGCACGCCCTGTCTGCCTGCCCCCAGAGACCCAGGCTTTGGAGGAGGCTTGTGCAAGGAGATAGCAGTCTGTAAGCCTGTGCTGTCCCTGGACCTGCCAGGGCAGATCAAGGGAGGTTCTCCTCCCCCTCTACTCTGCCCTGGTGAGACCTCATCTTGAATACTGCGTTCAGTTTAAGTGGGACAGGGATCTGCTGGAGAGGGCTCAGCAGAGGGCTGTGAGGATGCTGAGGGGACTGGAGCACTGCCTGATGAGGAGAGGCTGAGTGACCTGGGGCTGGAGAAGAGAGGACTGAGAGGGGATTTAATCAATGTTTCCAAATCTCTGAGGGCTGGGGGGGACAGGCTCTGCTCACTTGCTCCCTGGGATAGGACAAGGAGCAATGTATGGAAGCTGCTGCACAAGAGGTTCCAGCTCAACACAAGAGGGAACTTCTTGACTGGATGGGTCCCAGTGCACTGGCACAGGCTCCTTAGAGAGGTCATGGAGTCTCCTTCTCTGGAGACTTTCAAGGCCTGTCTGGATGTGTTCCTGTGTGAGCTGAGCTAGACTGTCTGGTCCTGCCCTGGCAGGGGGTTGGACTCGCTGACCTCTTTGGGTCCCTTCTAACCCCTGACATCCTGTGAGCCTGTCATCTGCTGCCTCCTCCAGCAGCACTGCACAGTTCCAGCACTGTGCTGGTTTGAGGCTAATCGGAATATTTTAATGAGAGAAATGAGATCATTGGTTGTGAAAAGAAAACAATGGGGTCTATATTATCCATTGGTTTGCTGAGAAGGAGAAAAAGCTAAAATGTAAACAATTTTCCTTCCCTCTGTCCTGGCACATTTCCCTGTTCACTCAGCTCTAATCTCTCCACTAGCAAACAACTACTTAAGCTTTGCTGCCTTTGTTTTTCTTTGCTTGTTTGGGATGGCAGAGAGAGAGAGGCAGGGGGAAAGAAGGGGGCAGCTTTGAGCCCTTCTGGGCAGTCTCTTTGCCTGGGAGGGAGTTTGGATTACTTCTAACTTGTGGATAATTGTAAATACTTGTGCATAGTTGTAAATATATTGTGTATATGTGCTTGTAAATTTTGCTTTGCTGTAAATGGAGCTTCATTTTCCTTCCAAGCTGTCTGAGCTAGTCTGGTAACTTTGTTTTTTGGGGGAGGGGGAGGGTTCCTCATCCATGTCAGAGCACCAACAGCCTGGTCCCACCCAAGCACCTTGAAGCCTGTTGCTGCTGATCTGGCTTTTAACCAGTGTGTGTCTCTGTTAGAGCTCTGAAGTACCTGCCAGAGAAGGGACTTGGGTGTGTGTGTGTGTGTGTGGGAATTTCTTTTGGATAATCTACAGGAAGCCAAAGGAAGTTGTGTGTCAGGAGGAATGGCATGGATTTTGGGTGCAGTGTCAGGAGGAATGGCATGGATTTTGGGTGCAGTGTCAGGAGGAATGCCATAGATTGCAGATGCAGAGTCAGGAGGAATGGCATGGATTTTGGGTGCAGTGTCAGGAGGAATGGCATGGATTTTGGGTGCAGTATCAAGAGGACTGCCATGGATTTTGGGTGCAGTGTCAGGAGGAATGGCATGGATTTTGGGTGCAGTGTCAGGAGGAATGCCATAGATTGCAGATGCAGAGTCAGGAGGAATGCTGTGGCTTTCAGATGCAGTGTCCCATCTGCCCTGGCTGGGATGCTGACCAGCAAGGCAGGAGGTGCCATTTGTCAGGCTCCGGTGTCGCCGTGGCGTTGCCATTAGAAGGAGGCGATCTCACAAAAGGGGGAGGATGCTAAATCCAGCAGAGTAATTAAGCTACTCATCTAATTGAAAGTTCTATGATTTATTGAGCCATAAACCCCAATTCTTTCCACTTACTGACCAGGACCTACGATATATGCTGTTGCCTGATGGATTCTCATTTCCAGCTGGGCAATATGCTCCTTAAAAACAGTGTTAAAAATGTCACCAAGGAAGGCATCCTTCATGTGAGGCAAGTGATTTAGTCCCGACAGAGGCTCTGCAGCACAGCAGAGCTATTCCTGCAAAGGACCAGAGGATCCTGTAATGGATGTGTGAGCTGGCAGAGCTCCTTGGGTTGGGAGGTGGAGGCCACAGTGGTAACAAAAATGCTCAGCAGATGGCTTGCAGAGATCTTAAATGGAGGTTAGGGTGCAACCACCTGCTCATGCAGCAGTTGGTAAGGTACCAGAGGTTCTGCTGCTCACCAAAGCCTGGCATGGTACTGGTGGGGCAAGGGCAGCTTGCTCCTGGAAGGGTGGGTGGAGTGGCTGCCCAGGCCTGGGACACCAGTGACAGAGGTGCTTGTGCTGGCTTTGAGGCTAATTGGAATATTTTAATAAGAGAAATTAGATTATAGAGCTGTGAAAAGAAAACACTGCTGATGTCCACTTCACTCATACATTTAGTGAAGCAAGGATGAAAACATAGATAAGACAGAGTGGCTGTGGTCTGAGCTCTGGCTGTTGGTCTCTCTCCCTCTCCTTGGCTTCCAGCTGGATCTGTGTAACCCAACTAATCAATTCTGCTTCTAACCCACTCCTTACTGATCTTCCTAATTGACCTTGCACATAAGGTAGATCCTGGGATAAGATTGGGAGGTTGGGGGAAGGTGGAAGGGTGGTTGGGAACATCTCTTGGAGGCTGTGATCTCTGGGAGGAGCATTGTGTTTCTGTGTTAACTTTAGCTGTAAATGTTTGTAATACATTGCCAATATCTGCTTGTACATTGTGCTAAGCTGTGACTATAAAGCTTCATTCCTTAACTTCCAGCCAGCTGAGTCTAGTCTGGGTTATTTGAAATGTTTTGGGGGGCAGGTAACTCCCAAGCCATCACAGTGCTCCTTGTCCCTCGCTGGTGGTGTTGTCACCCTCTCCCCACAGTGAGTTGGTGACCCTGCCCAGCTGACATGGGGACCACTTTGCTTTCTCTCCCATGGCCATGATGCTGTCCCCAGCTCTAGGGAGATCTTATCCTGGCCCTACTGCTCTGGGAGCATCCCTGCCCCACCATCTCTGGGAGCACTCAGGAGCTCTCCAGCCCTTCCTTGCTGCTCTGTTGGGAGTGGTCAGGATGCCTCTTTTCAGCACTACCTCCACCTCTCTGTCTTTGACCCTCAACACTTTGTCTCCTGGGCTTGCCTGGTGCCTCTGCAGCTTTTGGCTCCTCCAAAGTGCTCTTGGCCTGGGTGAGCTGGGCTTGGCTGTTCCTCTTTCCCAAGGAAAGGCTAGCAGCCAGAAGCCTGTGCAACGAAGAGCAGGACCTGGGTGAAGAGAGGTGATTGATGACTGAGGATATTTCCAGCCTCCAAATATTTTTAGCTCGGGGGTTTCCTGAACTGGATACAAATGCGTGCCTGGACGGGTAGCACAGGACGTGGTTTGTTTGGATGTGAGGGGTTGTGTGCCCTTTGTGTGCTGCTTGGGCACAAAACCCCACCTCAGTGTCAGAGCCTGGAGAGAGCTGACCACAGGGAATGGGGGAAAATGGGACTAGAGGGGAGGTAGAGCAGGTGAGAGTTGAAATGTTGTGCAATATGTTTCTCTGAGCCACTCGTCTGGGCAGCAAGCCTCTGGAGCTCTCTGTAGGCAATGAACTCATGAAGCCTCGCAGCATCCTTGGTCTCCTTGCTTAATGCAGTGCTCCTGGAAGGCTGCTCTTTGTGTCTTTTTTCTGTCAATTAGGAATTTCTCAGGCCATCTTTTCTTTAACCTGTACCAATTGCCTTAATTGACTTCCGCCTTAATTGCTAACAAATCATTTCCACAGAGCCCTTGTAATTCTTTCAGATCAATCCGTTTCAGCCTTCCTGTGGGACCATGTGGAAGCTCTTGATCAGGGCTGAAGGAGCTAGGCACAAGTCCCCAGTTCCTGTCACATCCCTGGCAGCCAGGCCAGGGCAAGTAGCATGGCTCTGCCACCCAGACCCACTGTGATGGGTGCTCAGCCTTGTCTTGTTCTTTCTCTCTTTGCACTTTGGTTTTTGTTTTGGAGCTCAGCCAGGCTGGTGTAGAAGGCTGGCATGGGGGGCTGGAGCTGGTGGGGGCTGAGCAGGGCAGACCCTCCTCTGAGGAGCAGGCACTGCCAAGCTGACTGCCAGCACCATGAGGTGAACAGGGCAGGATGGAGACAAGGGAGCAGGAGGGTTTCTCAGCAGCCTGTCCTTGTGTCTCTGGGAGGCTTGCAGTGAAGGTTGTGCCCAGTGTGTTCCCTCTTACACTGGCATGGAGACTCACCTGAGCTCTCACCTTGCTCTTTTGCAGCCTGGGGGCTTGATGCTGTGCCATGCTGTGGTTTTGCCTTGCTCATAGTAGTTGAAGGTTGATGCTGTTTCCTAAACCTTTGGGGAGAAGTGTGGTCCCTGGTGCCTCAGGCAAGGTCTGCTGAGGGCTCGGTGGCTGAGACTAAGGCAGTTTTGAGGCTTGCTTTGCGCTCCCTACCTGAAGTGAGATCTTTCTGGTAATGCTGGACCTGCTCTCGTTCTGCTGGTGAGCACCTGAAGCTGTGCTGGCTGGGAAGAACAAGACACCTTGTTGTCCAGACAGTGTAATGTTGGAGTCTGGGAGAAAGTGCCCCTGGGCTGGGGGTCCTGCTGTGGAGAAAGTCTTTTGGTGCTGCTCAAAGCTCAGGCTTATCAGGAGGGTGTAAGTGCTCGCACAGTTGTGAGGATTAACTGTTGGAAGGGAGGTTCAAGGAAAGTGGCAGATGCTCCAAGCTGACATCTTCAAACCCAGATGAATGCTTCTCTGAAAGGTGCCTTGGCCAAAGAAGCTCTTTGGCTCAATGCAAGGCGAACTGGTGAAGACCAAGAAGCCTGTGGTGTGCTGGAAATGAGAGAGTGTGGTCTACTAATGCCTTCTGGCATGGCTTCCTAGGAGCCAAGGAGCTGGCTGGCTTCTGGCTGGCCTCTGGGTGGCTGGGTTCAGCCCTGTCACTGTTTTTTTTTTTTTCCCCCAGCCACTGGAGTCACACCCAGCTCTGAATACCTCTAAATAATGGCAAGGAGATAATGCAGCCTGTGACAGGGGCGGGCGTGAAATCCCGGTGCACAGCTGTAAATCAAGGGAAAAAGGATCCTGGAACAACACTGCTGCCTTTGATGTGCCTGTGGGGTGTGTAATTAGCTGTAACTGGAATATTATTTGATCTTCCATGTCGAAAAATCACGATTTGTTTTCCAGTGGGTGTACTTAGAACAATCCTTTGTGCTGGTCCTGTTCTGAAAGCTGCCCTGATCTTCCCCCAGACAAGAATCCTGTATGCAAATGGAAAGATTCCTTATTCCTGAGGGAGTTTCTGCTTTGGTGTGGGGAACACCAAAGTGAAGTGAAGAACAACACCCACCTGAGTTGGGTTGTGCAGGTAATGGAGACCAGCACTCAGCCTGCTCTGTTGCAGACCCGTCCCCATGGAGCAGGTTAGCCCTTTTGGGGTGCTCCCAAGTGAGGAACTGTGTTTGGATGTCAGGCAGAGCCCTGTGACCAAGCATAAGGTCTCACCCCTTGGAGATGGGCAAAGCCCTTCTGAGCTGTGGCACATGGGTGAGAGAAAACTGTGGTGGAGCTTCTCCAAATGGGATGGTCCCTGGGAAAGCTTTCTTGGTAGCAGATGGGATCATGCAGTTCAGCTGAGAAGAGCCAGCCCTGGACATGTCCCTGTGGTATGTCTGAGCAACCAGCCCCAGGGCAGATCAGGAGGGTACCAAAGCTAACTGGTCTGAGGCTTGCTCACCCCTGGTGTCCCTGACCTCTCTTGCTTCCTCGTGGATCCCATCTCTGCAGCAGTTGCACCATTCAAGCGTGTTGGCACTGGCTGGGAGCTGGCACTGTCAGGGTGCAGGAACAGTTGGGTTGCTGCAGCTGGGCAGGGTTAGTCACTTCCCCCAGCACTGCCAGGTGTGCTCTCCTGGATGCTTCCTCCCAGTCCTTAACTCTTTGCTTGGCAGGGAATGGGGCAGCTGATGGTTTGGCTGCTCCAGGTGCCCAGTGGGTCAGGATTCACCTGGCTTCCTCTCGCCCCATGGGGCTGGGGTAGAGGCAGCAGTACCCTGCTTGCCCTCTGCTCCCTGAGCCAAGTGAGGTGCAGGGTATGATTCTGTGTGGTGCAAATGGGGGCTGTGCCCAGCTGGGTGCTCACACAAGGGAGAAGTAGTATGTTGTAACCTGGATGAGGAGACCACCACCCAGACCCCTTGGATGGAGTCCAGAGCACAAGACCCGGGAGGCACAGTGAGGTGGGCCCTGAGTCCTCAGCAGACACCTCCAGCCCCTTTCTTCCTCCTGCCTGTGCCAAGCAGACCAAGAGCTGGGTCAAATCAAAGCTT
The DNA here is from genome assembly GCA_013396835.1 of Psilopogon haemacephalus. NCBI lineage: Eukaryota > Metazoa > Chordata > Aves > Piciformes > Megalaimidae > Psilopogon > Psilopogon haemacephalus. The sequence continues at coordinate 205,056 of VWZI01021176.1, read as the reverse complement.
GAGCTGGAAATCTGGCACAATGGGGGATGTTTAATTTCCTTGTTTCAAAGCAGCCAAGCCTCTCATCACCCCAAGGCTGATTCCCTGCATCCCCTCCAGCACAGCCCTGCACACTCAGCTCCAGAGGGTGGTGATGTGATGATCTTGGGTTCTCCCAAGTGCTGGTCAGCAGAATCCTCTGGGCAGTTTTCTGGCTGCTGGAAGCTTGGAGGCATAATTTCATCTGCAGTGCTGATGAAAGGCTTGGGCCTTACAGCTGAAAAGCATCCTCAACTCTTCTGGGCTTGTCTGTACCTCCTGGGCAGAACTGAGTCATGTGAAGGGAATTTGCTGCGAGGAAAAGAAGTGTCTGACCCCTTCTGCCTGCCTCTGGAGCCAGGGAAATCTCTCGTGTGAGCTGTCCAGGTTGCCTCCACTGCATTCAGTTTCCTTGGAAAATGCTTTGAAAAGGGGTCAGGAAGGACCTCCCTGATTAGAGGAGCTGCCCTCGACCTGCTTTCCATGAGCTCTGCTTTGGCACCCGCAGCCTCCCGGCAAGTTCTGGCTGTCGTGGGAGGGGAAGGGAGGCCTCTCCCCACCACAGGGACAGCTCTGCTATCAGAACAACTGGGGACAGAGAGGTTTGAACAAACAGGCCCCTCCGAAGAGGTTTCTTCACCACAGCTGGAGCAGTCCTCAGCAGGAGCCTCCAGGGGCAGGGTCCAGACTGGAAGCTGTGCTCCTGGCCAGCAATAACACGATGGAGATGTCAGCAGCAGCTTTGCAGCATTGCTGCCATGAGGTGTGGTGAAGAGTCCAGAAAAATGAACAATGGCCTCTAGAAGGACCATAGAAGTGAACTGGGGAAGAAGCAAGCCCTGAGCATGGACCAACCCCCCCGCCCCCCAAAACAGTGCTGGGGTGTCCTGTCCTGACCGGAGCATGTCACTGTGGCTCGGGGGGACTGGGAGCAGGTGCTTCAGGAGACACTGAGGTGCCAGATGGAGCTGTGTGCTGGGTGCTGATCACCGCTCAGTGACCTCTGCTGATGGCTGTGTATTGCATCCTGCCAAGCCCTTTCCAAAGCCAAGGAGGAAAGCCCAGCACCTTCCCATTTGCAAGACAATTACTTCGTGTGCTCTTAAGGAGCTTTCCTGCTTCAGCAGCACTTTAAATCCAGGAGACAATCAGAGTTTGACTTGGCTGAGTTACAAGGGCCATTTCCTTTCTGATTAGCCCTGGTGTCGCTCAGCTTCCCCTCCCTTCCATCCATATCTGTGGTCATGGAAGTCTCTGTCTGAGAGTCTTTGGAGGGGGGTTTTGTGCAGTCCTAGAAATATTGTAGATGGAGCACAGGACCTGAGCAATAGTGTTGGTTAACATCATCTTGCTAAATATGTGGCAGGTTTTGAAGACCTGCCGTGTTTGCCTTTGTGTGGTGGGAAGTTTCCCGAGGGAGGGGGTGTTCGGGGGTCTGAGGATGCGACCACGGAGGGGCTTTGGAACCGACCAGTGCTCAGTGAAGACATGGATCTGTCTCTTAGACAGCGGTGAGGCTCCTGGGAGCATTGCTGCAGCGTGGAGTGGTGCTTCAGCCCCGGGATGCTGCAGCAACAGGGTGATGGAAGCTGCTGGGTCTGGAAGGAGGAGTTCGTGATAAGGCAAGTCCTGACCTGAACTTGTGCCCAGCGGTCTCGGGGAGAAGGAGCAAAGCTGCTGGGTGGTGTGAGAACCCTCGGCTGACTTCCTTGTTTAGTTTTCCCACAGCCCCATGCTTCCTGCTCGCCCTGCTGCTGGAAGTACCAAGATAGCATCGGGGGGGGCTGTTGCCTGTGGGATTTGTGTCCGGGTGGGAGCAGGACATGCCAGCCATCCCCCGGGGCAGCAGGGGGCTGGGGCAACCCCACGACCATGGGAAGGGTTTGGGGAGGTGACCTGCTCCCTGGGGCTTCGTTCGGAATCAGATCCCACCCTGGCGATAAAGCCAAGCGAGGGGCACAGGGCACCTGGGGAGGGCTGTGGCTCTGGATGGAGGAGCTGATTTCCTGGCCGCTGCCCCCCGCCCCAGCCCGGCGAGAGGGTGTGGGGTGGAGATTACCGCAGGGGAAAAGGGTGGGACACGAGTCTGGCTCTTCCTCCCCCTCCCCAGGTCAGGGCTGTAAATTGGCGCAGCCTTTCTGGGCATAAGGAAAAATCCCGGCGGCTGCCAAGCCAAACACTTTGGGCTCTCCAGCCGCTGAGCCGCGGCCAGACAGCCTGGGCCGGTGTCCAGCCTGGAACCGGCTTGGCGCAGCCTCCCCATGGCTGCAGCTTTAATGGGAGGCAGCGGAGAAGCAGCGGAGAGTAATGAAAGGGAGGAATGTCTGTGACATTCTTCTAAAAAGGAAAAATGTGGAGTTTCCAGTCAAACCGAAAGACTTATTGGGTTCGCTGGGAGGCTAAGTCCAGCTCCTCAGGACAAAACTGCTAGATAAGGAAAACAATTTAGTCCCCAGTAATATTCACTTCAGGATGGCGCAGGCTCCGCCAGAATCTGTTTTGACTGTGATGTNTTTTTACTTTTCTTGCCAGATCTGCAGCAATCGTGGTCCTGCCAGGCCCCTCGGGAGAGCTGGGATGGGTGGCTGTGCCCTGCCCTGTGGCCACCAACATAGGACCTCCGGGAGGCACCCCAGACCTGAGTCAACGCTGGTGGGTACAGCTGCAGCCTGGCTCTGCCTCCAGCACAGGCACCTCTAAATCCAGCCCAGCAATGGGGTAGTCTTAGCTGGGGGAGGGAGGGGGAGGCAGGAGGTTGCCCAGACCTTCTGCTGAAGACACCAGCCCAGTGTGGCCCATGACCAGCAGAGGCTGTTGAGGTGAGTGACTGAATGATACCAGGGGTCTGGGTGCAACCTGAGGCAGGGCTGGGAGAACAAACCTGCGTTACACTGGATGCTAGGAGGGTGACAGCTTAGACCTTGGTGAGTGACAGCAAATGTACGTGGGAAACTCTGGAAAAAAAACCCAGTTCCTGTTAAAATGAGGTGCTCCTAGGTGCAAGATCTCCTCTTCTCCCCCCTGGAGAATTCACCATGGTATCCCCTGAACCTCTTGTGTATTTGGGCTGCTTGTAGCAGTTTCCCAGCACCGTGGAGAAGGTTTGCCCAGTGTTTGCCCATGCATCTATTGCTTGGCACTGCCTGAGGTGTCTGGTGAGCTCTGACCTGGCAGTTGCTGCTTGTGCTGGCCAGCAGCCCCAGGTGTCAAGGCAGAGAATCCATCTCCTGTGGTCAGCCTAGGCAGGTTTTGCTTCACACTCAGGTTAGTGCCAGGCTTGCTGTGGGGCTGTGTTGTATTTCAGGTCTGCCTGCTGGCAAGCTTGCCCTGCACCCTTCTGGGGCTGCTTTACAGCTGCAGCCAGCACACTGTGCTGTGCTGGAGGGGACACGAGGGGTGAGCAAGTCCCTTCTGCTTGGGAAAACAGAGGGCAGCCTCGGAGCAGAAACTTCGAGTGCCTTGCAGGAACAAACAGTTGATTGCAACAATGTCCGAGCATCACACACACCTTCCCCTGCTGGCCTGACAGTGCTGTGCAAGGAGACGAGGAGCTCTGCGTGAGGAATAACCCAGGAATGGGCCAGGGTGACCAAGCTGTGGGCCTGACTGGGAAGGGTAAGTGCTGCCTATCTTTGGCTCTCTTGAAGGCGTTTGGCATTTTGGCCAGAGAACCTGTAGCTGACAGCATGCATTATGTGGATTATGAGCTGGCTTAAGGACAGATCTCAGAGCAGGGTCCTTGATGGTGGTGTCAATTCCCACAGCGTTCCCCAAGGAGCGTTCTGACATGATTTAATGTGTGATCTAACAACAGTGATGATAAAAAAAAACCTTTGCTAGTAGTGTCTGCAGGTGACAACGGAGCTGGTGGTGTTGTAAGCAGCGAGGGCAGAGCTGCAAATGTCCTGGTTCAATGGTCACAACCCAACATGATGCATTGCCAAGGAACTAAGTAAAAGCAGGGGAACCTCCTTGAAAGTGAGGTGGAGAGCCCCAGTCCCTGGGGATGGGATGCTCCCATGCAGCTCTGAGCCACCAACAGGTGTGGGGTGATGCCTGTGGGCTGGCAGAAAGATGTCACTGGAGAGGTGGTGGAAAGGGGTTTGTTGGTGCTGGGGCTTGGTTCTGTGTTGGGCCCAGTTGTCACTGCTGGGGTCTCAGGATGGACCCTGGCATTGGTGCTGTGTGGGTCAGGCACTTGCTTCTCTCTGCTTTTTGTTGATCATTTTGGTGTGCTGGGTGTCCCCAAGGGAACTGGAGCTGGAGAGCAGCCCCTGCCCTTTTGGGCCTCCCTCTGAAACTGTGAGGCTCAAATCTCCTTCAGTCTGGCCATGACTACCTTGGGGCTCTCCACTCTGCCTCTCTGCAGTGTTTTCTCCTGGGTGTCCCTGTCTCCTGGGCCTCTGTGCCTCCGGTTTTTGGTTTCAGTCACCTTTTCCCTGCCGGGTTCCAAGGGTCCTGCTAGACACTGCTCTTGCCTGTTTCAGCCTCCCAGGCTGTGGACAATGAGCCAAGCCATGGGTTTGGGCTGTGTCTGAGGGGAGCCCTGCCTGTCTTTATTGCTTGTGTTGGTGATTCCTTGCCTAGCACTTGTACTTGCAAATCATCCTCTCGCTGACAAATGGATGCACATCACCAACACCCTGCAAACAAGACGTGATACAGATAAGAGTTGGTGGCCTGTGCAGGCGCTGATCCCCTGATACCAACCTCTCCATGCATCAGTCCCCTGATACCAACCTCTCCATGCATCAGTCCCCTGATACCAACCTCTCCATGCATCAGGCCCATCCTTTTCAGGAGGCAATCTCTCAAGCCTGTGACTTGCTCCATCCACATCAGCACTTGTTTTGGGAGGAAACACAGAATGAGCAGTGGTACCTGAGCTGTGGGAGGGACTGCAGCTTGGGCAGTGCTGGCACTGCAGGTCTGGTCTCCAGAATGAGTGACTGTGTGGGTGCTGGGACCTCACAAGCTCATCTCTGGGAGGCTTGCTGTGCCCTCTCCCACCTCCCTTGCTGGGACTATGCTGTAGATTTGTATGGTGTTTAGATGAGGCTTTTCACCACATGGCTGAGTTTTGGATTTTACTCCTCTGCAACCCCAGCTGCTCATGTGCCTCCTTTGCCAGTCAGGGATGGTGAAATTCTCTGTGCTTCCAAAGCATGGACCATGTACATGGACAAAACCGTTGTGTTAATGCTGTGCAAGCTCCCCGGTGCAGAAGGAAGCCCTCTCCATGCTGTTGCCTGTGCTCCTTGGGAAGAGAAGAGGGTCTGAAGATCGATCTCCGCCTCCATCTGAGGTGTCCCCTGTTGCCTGCAGCAGAGGGGAGCAGGACCTGCTTCACAGCCTGTATCAGCTGGAGGACAGAGAGGAAGATCTAAACATGACAATATTCCCTCCGAGGGCAATTACTCTCAGCAGGCACCAGCTACAATGTGAATTCTGGCACCTTGGACCCTGCTCTTCCTCCCCTGGTTGCTCAGAGGGTTCGTCTGCTGCAGAAAGTGAACTCCCTTGCTGGAAGCCCGTGTAGCCTCAGCGATAGCTACAGGGATCTCATCAAGCAGGAATTTCTTGGCAGGGGNTTTTTTTTGTTTTTTTCACTTGAGACTAATTGTTCAGCGCAGCTCCGGGGAGGCAGCGGGGACCAGCCTGACCCTCGGCCGGCAGCGGCTCCTGGGGCTGCTCGGCAGAGGAACTCCTCGGCACTTCCTCTGGAGCCCTCTCATTGTCAGGAGGTTTTGTGTTTTTGACAGCGCTGATACCAGTTTGAAGGGTGAGACAATAAAAAGTAGAACTCTCCAGCGTGTAGAATGTACAAATAATTGTCACGTCCTGCCCGGCTCCAGCTCCTGCTGCCCTCCCTGCCTGCAGCAGGAGAGGCTCCTCCTGAAAGTGTGTTGTGGAAAGGGCATTGGTGGGATGTCAGCTTTGGGGCTCTCTTTTAAAAGCCTGGGGTTTCCCCCCCTCCACCTTACCCCAATCTAGGAAAGCTGGGCAAAGCCTGTTGTAATGAGTTGCTTTGTAGGATGACCTCTGTCTGCCAGTCCTGAGGTGGTGGAACATGCACAGGGACCAGGATCGAGGACTGGGAATGCTGAGAGGGGATCTAATAAATGTTTATAAATATCTGAGGGGGAAGACAGGCTCTGCTCTCTTGCTCCCTGGGATAGGACAAGAAGCAATGGATGGAAGCTGCAGCACAGAAGGTTTTACCTCACAGTCAAGAAGTTCCCCCTTGTGTAAGTGTCCCAGAGCACTGGTACAGGCTCCCCAGAGAGGTTGTGGAGTCTCCTTCTCTGAAACCTTTCAAAGCCTCTCTGGATCCGTTCCTGTGTGCCCTGAGCTAGATTGTCTGGTCCTGCTCTGGCAGGGGGGGTTAGACTCAATGATCTCTTTGGGTCCCTTCCAACCCCTGATGTCCTGTGTTTCCACCTTTCTCCTGTGCCTGGTGGTGGGCCAACGGAGCATGTTCTTCAGAACATAATGTTACTTCCAAATCCTCTGACTAGATAGATGAACAGACCTGATCTGCCCCCCTGAACTGTCTGTCACAGCAAAAGGCCTATTTACTCAGAGCTGGAGCTAAGAGGTGAGCTGACAGTGCGTGCTCAAGGTGCTGGAAGCATGGGAATGGTTCAGCTGAAGCAGCAGCAGAGCTCTGCAGCAGTTGGTACCGTGGAGGAGGTTTGTTCCCTGAAGGGGGCCAAGCAGGATTTGGAGCAGGTTCAGGATGTGAACCTCCCCACCAAAAGACTGGGAGAAATGTGGTGACCACACACTGCAGAGCTGAGTGTGAGGGCTCAGCAGCACTCCTCTGCCTGAGTTCGTGTGATCTGCTCTGGGAGGGTCTGGTCTGCAAGCTGCAGCTTCCAACTGGCAGCAGCAAGGCAGCACAAATAGCTAAACAGATGTGGAAGAGAAGTCTCTCTGTGCCTCAGAGACAAAGACACTTGCTACTCTTGAGCAAGTATTTAGGCCATTTCTCTTGCTAAACTCATCACAAGTGTCCAGGACGTGTTTGCTGCAGAGCCGTGACTCATGGTGTCCTCAGGTGTGAAGTCCTTAGAGGGAGGCTCAAAGCCTCACTGAGGCCAGGGGAACTGATGGAGACCTGTGGCCAGTGGGGAAAGGGACACAGTGCCTGGGTGGGAGTGGTGGCACTGGCAACTGTCCTGGGTGAAATATGTGTGAGCCTGGAGGTTGTCCTTTGCCTCCCAGTTGTCCATGCCTGCATCCAAGAGGATGCTTGGGCTGCTGCTCTTTGGTGTCATTGTCACCTTCGCCCTGTACTGGGAGTTGCTGCTCAGCAGCAGCCTACCCAAGGCTGGCTGGAGTCAGCAGCAGGAGCCATGGATGTCTTGTGTGGGGCAGGTGCTGGCTCAGTGCCTTCAGGAGAGTGCTCATTCCTTTAACCCCTGTGGTAAAGGATGCAGTGGCTGTGCCTTGCCTCTTCCCAACATCCCCGGGGGCAGCAGCCGGTCGGGGCCGTGCCCTGGCATAGCTGCCCCTGCCCTGGGGCGCACTGAAGTGATGCGCTGGGAGGTGCTGTGAGAGCAGGAGCAGCTCCTCGCCCTCCGTGGGTCTGTGACAAGCAGGGTGGCTCGCTGCCTGTCTTGTCTCCGATGGAAGGAGTGCTGCTGATCAGGAGTAGCCGAGGGGAGCCAAACAAAGAGCAGTTGGTGTTTGGATTCCTTCGGCGCCTTTGCAGCGTTTCTGTGAAGGCACCGAGTGTTTTCAAACACCGAACGCAACATCAAAACAGTGAAAGTAGATCAGAATGTTCTGTCTTGAGCTTCAAACAATACCCTGGAAATTTCCAAGTCTTTCCTGTTTGTCCCACTGCTCACTGGCCTCCTCTCTCTGCCATCCTTCTGCTGTTTACCATGGCAGAGTCGTTTGATTTTCTTCTTTCTTTTTTTTTTTTTTTCTCCCTACTCGCAGGCATCGATCTGGAGGCATTTAGCATATTTCACTAAAATAGTCTCTCTCCAAAAGTTTCCTGGTGTGCTCAGGCAAAGTGGAAACATTCTGGTGGCTTCAGCCGGCTCCCTGCATCCCGGAGCAGCCCAGAGCCCTCCTGCCCATCCCTTTTTGGACGCTGGCGAGGCACAGACCTGGCCCAGCTCTACTCGTGGAGCCGCCGGCTCCTGCCAGAGCTCTGCTCCAGTAGTTCAAGCTGGGGACCCAAAACCTCTCCCAACTTGAGGTCAGACGAAAGCAGAGCTCCCTCCTGCTCTAGTTCTGGCAGGCAGATTCCATCACTGCACAAATATTTTGGCAATCAGCAATAGTGGGAAAGGAAATGCAGAAACGTCCAGTCCGGCAGGAATTCTCCGAACTGGGCTGCTCCGGGCAGGGTGCTGGGGCTGGGCTGGGCTGGCCTCAGCTTGGAGTGGCCTTTGCTGGCCCATAGCTGTGGCCTGTCCTGTGCCATGCCCAGAAAGCCTTGCCCAGCCTGGCTGCTCGCTCTTGGTGTTTTATGGCCGTGGCAGGGCAGCAGTGTGTGATTTGTACCCAGGCTGCTCTCCATGGAAGTGTTTCATGCTCTAAGTGGTTGCAGCAGTGTGGGATGTGTGTGTACTCTGGTATCTATAAACAGAGCAGCTCAAGAATGCCTTGATACCAAAGGTTGTTTTTGGCTTTTGATCAAATACTTCATGTCAAGTTTTGTTTCTTTTTTTTTTTTTTCTTTTGCCCTTTTCTTTCTTTTCTTTTCTTTTTTTAAAAAAAAAAAAAAAGTCTTCAGCTGCTGCAAGTGAGGGGAAGCAAAGCAAAGGGAGAAAGAAGCCTCTCACTCCTGTGATTCTCTGAGCTCAGAGGAAGGATTTCCACTCTCTGGAAGCAGTAGGCTCAGAGAGATGGGGGCAGTGGCACTGTGGGTGAGGGCTGCAGAGAAAGGCAGGGAGAGCTTGAACCCCCAGCCTGTGGGAGAGGTAGGATCCTTGTAGCAGTTTGTGCTGGTTTGAACTAATTTTGGAGGATGTGAACGAGAAATTAAGAGTGTAGGCTGAGAAAGGACACAGTTCCAGAACCAGGATGGCTCTGGAGTGAAGCCCTCAGAACCCCTGCTCTAAGGACTGACATGCTCACTGCTACAGCCCATCCAACTGAGCTGATCGTGGCAGCACCACATTGCTGGTGCCACCGTCATGCCAGGTTCTGGGGAAAGCTGCTTTTCTCCCACAGTCACCAGCATGTGGTGGGCAGGACTAGGCAGTGGGGTCAGCTGCAGCATGGGGGTGGCAGAGACAGGGTGACATCCCCACCCTGAGCACTGCTGGTCCCTCCCCGAGAAGCAGGGACCAGCCTGAAGCCACCCACGAGCAGAGTGACTTTTCCAGCCACGCTCAGCCTGTCTCTCCAAGGGGTTATTATGACACCACACACGCAAATATCCATTTCCCTGGTGTGGGGATTCTTGTGTTTCATGCTCTTTTGGTATTCATTTCATTTTTTTTTTTTTTTTTTA
>VWZI01021176.1:174232-193301 GCA_013396835.1 Psilopogon haemacephalus | reverse complement strand
TTTTTTTTTTTTTGGTAACCGATGTTGATTTGGTGAAGAAAGTCACAGGGATGCATTTAGACCACAGAGCTCTAACTCAAAGGACTCAGGTCTGCGAGCTCTTTCCTGCCCCACGAGCAGGCTGAGATCCGATTGCCTCTGACACCTTGGTTGCTTTCCCCTAGAGCACCCTGGCTGGTGACCCTGTGGGCCAATGTGTGGCTCCTGCAGCTTTCAGATCTCATTAAACTGGACCCTTCATGACTCCTGCCTCAAGCTCAGGGCTGGTCCCAGGGATGGTGCCTGCCAGGGCCATGCTCCTCACGGTCCCTTGGGCACCACAATGTGTGGATCCCTCCTGGCTGGATCCTGCCAGTATCTCCATGTTGGTGTTGAACCCTATGGGTGACCCTGCACCTATCTCTGCCTGCCATCACTACCAGGGCAGGGCACAAGGCTGCCTTGATGTGAGCCTCTGCCCTGCACTTGCAGTGCCCTGGTGGTCACACAAAGCTTTGGGCATGAAGAGCATAACTGGACCGGGCACCAGCTGTTCATTCCTGCCATGGTATCTGTGCATGGGACATCTAGGAGGGTGCCCTGTGCAACCTGGGGCCCATGTCCCTCCTCTGCCGAGAGGCCGAAGGCTACACCATGGTAAGACCTCAGGATATGGAGGGGCTGGCTGAGGTGCCTGGAAGCAGCAGTGGATCCCCAGCCACACGGCCTCACATCTCCATTGTGGCCTCTCCCCTTGCTGGTGGTTAATACCTTTAATTTCAGAGGTGACATTTTGAATTGCAGCTGCTGCCTGTGCTAGACTGTGCAGAATTGGTGCTGATGTTCTCACGATGCTCTCCAAGCAACTCGGGCCCATGCTGGGCACTGAGGAGCTGATGGTAGTTGCCACCTCCGTGCTTAGGCTTGCCACCCCTACCAGCCAGCCTGCTCCAGGTAAGGTCTGTGGTAGCCAGTTGTTAATAATGACAGGCCTGTGGACAACCTCTTCTGCCCCCATGCCACGTGTGAGCCGGGTAAGGCTGGCATGGGTTGCGGTGAAGTGATGGCTCCTCACCCAGCACAGCCTAGCCTGGTGGAGGACCCAGCAGCATCTCGTCAGCAGATGCGCGGTGCCTGTGACATCCTAACCGGGTGTGACAATGTCCCCTGGCACAATTAAGCCGAGAACCTTCATTTATCATCTCTACCCAAGGCGAGCGTCAGACCCTGGGCTCCCGCTCCTGTGCTTTGTTTGTTGGAAGGCAGAGGAGAGGCTTCTGCCGCCAGGCGAGTGGAAAGGTTTGGGTAATCCTGGCCCTTGCGCTTTATCTCCAGCGAGCTCTGGCCCTGCTAGGAGGACGCAGACTTCAGAGAGCCAGAAGAAAGATTTATTTACAGCGTTTGAACCCCCCCCCCAAAATAAATCATCTCCTCTGGTCGCAGGTCCTGAGCCGTCCTGGGAGGAGTGCACAAGCCACGAGAAGAGAGCTCAGACCCAGCTCAGCTCCGCTTCCCGGGACGGGGATGGGGACAGGGGAGTTCGAAACCAGCTGTGCTGAAAGTTTATCAGTGATTTATTCTGCAGTTGTAATCCCCCCTTCCGGAAAGTTTCGGCACCATTGTTTTGAAGGATAAGAGCTTGTTGTAGCAACCCCCCCCTGTCCCCGGACGCTTGGAACTTCTCCTTTAAATAAACATGCAACTTGCAAAGCAAGATGCAGCTCCAATGTGTATCCCATTAAAAGCTGGCAGAGCCGGAGCCTTCCCGGCTCTCCTGCCAAGCTCTGGGATACAGTAGCATTTCTACTCCAGAGCAATAAATTTCTGTAGAATGAAGGGCCATAATATTTGCCCCTTTTTTTTTTTTTTTTTTTTTTTTTTAGGGCGAACTCTGTTGGGTGAGGCAGAGAGATCGGGGGGGGGCGGAGGGGGAAATATTCCCAAGAAATAGGACGCAGAGGGAAGCAGGTAAATATTTAGGTTGTTAAGGTTGCATTGCAGCCTTACGCAGGGCTGGAGCTCTCTCTCTCTCTCTCTTTTTGGAGGAGGGAAGGAAACGTCTCCCAGCGCTTCCAAAGAGAGCCTCATGGTGAGTCACCCAAAGAGCAACTGGTGCTAAACCTGCTCCAAATCAGACCGGGAATTTCCTCCCCGCCCCTTGCCCAGACCCGTCACTGCAGGGCGGACTGGGTGAGACGTCCCCAAGCTGCTGATTGCACAACTGCAGCGGAGAGTTCTCCATCAGACGCTAGACCTGTATTTCGTGTTGGGCTCAGGCTGGCTTTGTGGGTACCAGGGAGGAGGGTGGTGCACAGAGGGTAGGGAGGCAGAGCAAACCTGGGCTGCAGGAGCCAAAAGTAGTGGGTGAAGAAGTCTTGCAGCAGAGCCAGCCAGCAGTGACCGTTGTGACAGAGCAGGACCCACCACTGCTCCCTGCACCTGCCTCTCTAGCGCATCTCTACTGAAAGACCACAGCGGTCTGTATGAGTGTCTGATGGCAGACCCCCAGAGCGAGATCTATCGTGGTCTGTGGGATGCAAGTTGGGGCTCAAGGGACACTGAAGTGACCTTCATCATCTGAGCAGGGTGAGTGTGTCCCTGGGCACAGCAGCCAGTGACAGCACAACCCTCGTGTTCTGTGTGCGCCCTGCTGGCACCTTCTCAGTCCCTGTCCCTTCTGCAGTGGGAGGGCTGCTGGCTGCTGTGCTCTGCCCTGCCTTACATTAGGGAGGGAACTTCCACTGCTGCCCTTAAGTTTTCTAATTAGCTCGCAATTAATTAGGGGAGGTTCTGATGTTTCTGCTGGAAATGAGTTGGCAAAGCAGACTGCCATTATCCGGAATTTGCGGAATTAAACTCTGAATTCCAAAATAACTTCTTCATTAATAATTTTGATTTTTTCCAGACATTAGGGAAAAAACGCTGGTGATTAGCAGAAGTGTGATGTGTTCTCATTCATAGTATCCCTAATTAGCAGTAATTTAGTTGTTAACTCTTTGGTGCAGACCAGCAGGGAGGGTGCTCGCTGCTTTTTTGCCCGATGCGTTTTGGCCTAGGGGCCCAGGGAAACTTCATCTGCCCAGACCCTGGTTTGCAGGGAAGCCTCAGCTCTTATGCAGGCAGGGTCAGAAGGACGAGCTGCCTGCAAGGGGATGCTTCCCTGTGCCAGGCAAAATCCCACATGGCTCCCCAGTAACCTCCCCTAAGGTGTGGCTGGACCCGCTGGTATTGCTGGTTAGCTCCAGCCTGGAGGCTGGGGCTGAGGCATCACTTACTTCATTGATAGCTCAGCTGGAGTTCAAGTGGGCAGGAAGCTGGCCCTCTGCCTAGGGGAATTTGTCACAAGATTAAGGAATTAATGAGCAAATACAATATATTAAAGAATGAGGGATTTTGCTAACCTCTTACCTTGTCCTAGCCTTAATTGCCTTTAAAAATCATAGGATGCAATGAATTATCATTGATTTTTCTCAATACCTTTTATTTCTGCAGAAGCCAGATAAATGGTGGCAAGAGGTGATGGTTCAAAGGGACTCAGGAGATCTATGAGGTGTGCAGGATCGTGGACATCACCCCAGGCTTGCCTTCTCTCTGGTCCTCTGGAGCTTTGTGCCTCCTCTCTGCCTGCCCAGCTGCTTGGCTGCACCTGCCCCTGTGGGTTTGGCACTGAGCTGCTGCGGTGGCACCTTGCTTGTGGTGGAGTATGGTGCTGACAGCATGTGGGGTGCTGCCATCATGGTCTGGGGGCAAGAGGGGTTGGGGAGCTAAGGATGCTGCTTGCTGTGCAGATTTGTCTCCCCCTTGGCTGGTTGGAGAGGTCAGGTTGGTGACTCTTGTTCAAAGCACGTCGTCCCAGCTTTGGTTTTGATCCTAAATCTGGTATTTAGGGCAGGGAGATATCTTCTGGAGCTGGTGTAGGACAGAGCTGGAAGCTCTGTGTTGCCTTCCACAGCCCATGTGTCCTGAGCACCCCCACAATCACGGCACCTTGGGCAGGGTGAGAACCTGCCATCCATAGCTCAGCCTTAGATGCTGCAGGACCTGAAAGCTGCTGGGGCTGGGATGTACCTCAGCCCTGGCTGCCTTGGGGATGGGGGAACAGGTCCAGGAATCTCAGGCACCTGTTTTGTCACTGTTTGCCTCCATCACCACGGTGCTGAGGCTATCCTTCCCAAGCCTTCATGGCAGTGCAAGCTGGGTTTCTGTGTTTAGTCCCAGGGACAGCATGTAGAGTGGCCTGTCCTGGCTCACAGATCCAGCAGCCACCCAAGTCCAGGTCTGTGAGGGGTTTGTGCTGTCAGCTCCACCAAACATCTTGACTCTGCAGCATTCCCATGCTAGGATTTGGTTTTGTTGATCCAGAGATGGACACTGCTGCTATGGCAATGCCATTGTCATCCCAGGGTATTCCAGTCATGGCTGGTGCTGTCACCCCACTGCAGGGCTCAACTCAGACCCTTCCTCTGTTCTCCAGAGATCCCACCATAGCCACAAAAAAATGCCTAGGAGAGTGTCCACTGATAGACCTTGGAGGTGGTGGACTCTCAGTCCCTGGAGGTCTTTTCTTAAAGACTGGATGTGGCACCATGGTTTAGCTGATGTTGTGGTGTTAGGTCAGAGGCTGGACTTGATCTCAAAGGTCTTTTTCAGCCTCGATAATTGGTTCTGTGAGAGGCCCCTGAGGAAGGACCTTTAGGAGCCTGCTCAAACGTGCCCTCCAGCAGTTAGAAGGAGCAGGAAGAGGTCCTTCCTGGACTGCTAGGGGTAACTTCCCCTGATTTTTGGCGAAGAGAGAACATTGCAGAGGAGAAAAGTTCGTGCCGGAGTTGGCAAAAGATGAAGGAGGGTGAAGCTGAACTGCCAGAGGTTTGTTGGTGACAGAATTATTGGCAGGCTGCATGAAAGGTGTTGAAAAAGCTCTTGAGGAAGCAGTTTGAACCTCGCATTTCAGTGAGGTGTTTGGTACAGAACAGAGCCGTGCTGGTGGGAGGGGGCAGGAGCACTGCTCTGGGGGTTAAGTATGGCAGTGCTGAGTGTGGTGGGAAGTGCCCAGGCTGAGACCCAGGTGTGGGGCTGGTAGCCTCATATGGAGAGGCTGCAGGAAGCTCAGGAGGTCCTCAGGAGAGGCACTGGGTTGAATTCAGGCTGCAGCAGATGTGTGCGGTAGGAGGGATGTCAGCAGCTCCCACCCCGCTGGGTTGTTGGGAAGGAGGCAGGCAGGGGCAGGTGGAGTCCCCGGGCTGCTTGCTGGGGAGCAGAGCCCTCTCCTCAGAGGAGCCCTGTCGAGGCTTCAAGCACAGACCTGGGGTTTGTATCAGGAGTCGACACAGAAAAGCCCTCAGGTCTGATCTCCTGCTTCACACAGGCCAGATGAGCCCGAGGATCCCTCTGGCCTCGGCTCTATGATCTGTGCTTAGGAAACACCTGGCAGCTTGACTGGCACCGCTGGGAAGGGACGGGGGCAGGAGTGTTTCTGCACTGAAGCTCAGCTCCCAGGGCTGTCCACGGGGGTAGCCCCAGGCAAGGAGTAACCTCTGAGTTTACTAAGCTCACAGGCAGAGCCTTCCAGCGAGGAGCAGCAACAGGCTGCGCTCGCACTTGCACAAACTTGTGGCTGCCCACCTGATGGCTTAGCTGGCTTCTGAGCTGGGAAATCTGGCATGCCTGGACAGCTTTCCAGGTGGGACCATGCTCCCCCGGGGCCAGCAGCATCTCCAGAACCACCTGGCTGGCTGAGTTGTGCATGACCCTCCCCTCATCAGAGCCTCTGCTTCCTGCTAGATATTCAGGGCGGCTGCTTTGGAAAGCCTGGGTCATAATAGGATCATTTTTCCTGCAAGCTATTTCAGGAGGCATCACCCAGCCAGCCACGTTTCTGTGCAGCATCTGTCAGGTTTCTGCACCTCAGCAAGCTTCAGACAGGCCCATTTCTAGTTTCGATAATGCTTTCTGCAGAGCCAGGTTAGGATAACTTCCATCTCTCTGTTTTGCAGGTACGATGCAATTTGAAGGTGTCGATGGAAGCCTGAGTGGAGGAATTGTCCTGTGTCCAATGATGAATATTCTAATTGAGAATAACACTCAATAAAGGCCAAGGCAGGTGCGTTCTCCTGCTTGGGATCCCTAATTGCTGCTGTGTGACCAGAATGTGTATGTCCTCTTCAACACCTTCCCAGTGGCTTCCCAGATTTATTACTGTTCCAACCTACTGAACATTTGCATAAAAAGAATTTAAATTAGCCCTTGCACCGGTCTTTGGCAGGAGGTGGATCTTGCTGCCACCTGCAAATTCCACACGGAGAGAAGGCAGCAGTCAGAGGACAACTTAAATGTGAGCTCTGGCTTTGGAAATGCCTTGGCCCCCTGCAGCTGGGTGCTTCAGAACTGTGTGGGTGTGGTGGTTACTCCTAAAGCCTTCCTGGTTGCTCAAAGAGTTGGATGGTCACAGGATCACAGGATGTCAGGGGCTGGAAGGGATTCAAAGAGGTCATCAAGTCCAACCACCCTGCCAGAGAAGGAGCATACAACCTAGCTCAGGTCACAGAGGAATGCATCCAGAGAGCCTTAAAAGTCTCCAGAGAAGGATGCTCCACAGCCTCTTTGGGGAGCCTGTTCCAGTGCTCTGTGACCCTCATAGTAAAGAAGTTCCCCCTTGTGTTTAGGTGGAACCTCCTGTTCTGCAAACCTCCTGTGCTGCAAGTAGTTGCAGAAGTCCTTCCGTGGTCCCCATGCTTAGCCACCAGAGGCAAGTGGAAGTGACCTGAGTGGAAAAAAGTGATTCAGAGATCTGGTTAATGGTGCTGCTGGCCTCAGACAGTGGAAAAGAGGCAGACTCTGCTTCAGCCTCCATCCTCAGAAGTGTTGACCCAGAAACCTGTCCTGGAGACATTTGTCACCATCTTGGAAACAGCTAGAAAACAGCAGTATGGATTTTGCCTGCCTGTGACTCCATTTCTCTCAGCTTTTCACTCTTTCCTGCTAATGACAATTCTTTGGCAAGGGTCAAAGAGCAGCAGGGAGAGAGATGAAGTTAACCCTGTCTTGTCCTCCTTAATGGCCCCATCCCTTCAGACAGTCCTGACACCATCCTCCATGCTGCTACTTGCTTGAGCTGTATAAAAGCATGGGCTGGAACCTCTTGTTCTCCTAGTTTCTTGGCCTCCTTTTTCTCCACCCTCCTGGTTTCCCTCCTTTTCCTGGCTGTTTTCCTCATCTGCAGACCCTGGGTTTGTAGTTTTCCCAGCACTCTTCCAGTTTCCTTGGCAATTCTGCTGACGGTGCAGGCGAGCTCAGGTCTCCCAGCAGACCACCTGGGGAACAGGAAACGCTCTGAAGCTCTGGATTAACTGAAAGACCATACTTAGCTCCCCCTTGACTTCTCCATTTCCATCTCCTGGTCAGGTTTTGGGCCTTTAGTCCTAGCAGCCACAATGGTGCTCACAGATGAAAGTGGCTGGAGGCAAGCTGGGGAGCCCTGCGTGCCAAGGAGTAAGTGTCTCTTCCTCTGGAATAGCCTGGGAGGTACAGTCAGGCTCTCAGACAAATCTTCCCACTTTGCTGGCATCTGGTTTGACCCAAGCTGAGCTTTCTGAGGCCCTACAGAGCAGGAGTGGTGCTCACCAGGCAGCTCCTCCATGGCCTTGAACCTGCTCTGGGTTTGGCACTGTCTGGTCGCTCGTTCCTCAGTGCCACAAGCTCCTTCTCTGCTTCACTGGTGATGCTTTGCTGAGCTGAGGAGCAGTCCTGCACCAACGCACCCAGGGTGCCCACAGACTTGGCAAGGTCTCCCAAGCCCCAGGTGAAGAGTGGAGATTGCATCAGCAACCTCTTCACAAGATTGAATTGTAATGCCAGGATGCTGTCTGTGCTGAGGAGTGGACAAAGCCCTGCTGGTGCCACATGCTTCTGGAGACAGCTTCCACTCTTTTCATATTTTCTTCTTCCTCAGCTCCAGTTCTGTCCCAGGCCAGCAGCAGAGCACTTCATCCTGGGAGGGACCTGTCCCAGCTGCCCAGAAGATCCAGCACAGCAACTTCAGGGCTTCCTGAAAGAAAAAAAAACCCAGAAAGTGCATCCAAAAAAGGCCTTTGGGGGAGTTGAAATGATGGGCACTGTCCTTTTAGCAGTGACAGGACAAGGGGTGATGGGTTTAAACCATAAGGAGGAGATTCAGACTGGAAGGAAGGGAGAAGGGTAGGCTTCCTGCAGTGGCACGTATCTACTAGGTGAACATCACTGATGTTTCTGCTGACTGCTCCATGATGGAGCTGCTGCTGGTGGTCACTGGGTTTGGGAGGATCACTGCCAGCAGAGACATAGCGCTCTAGGAATTAAAGTTATGAGGATGGAAATGGGAAGCTGCAGTCCATAGACCTCCCCATGGCCAGTGGTGGGGACAGTGTCTGCCCCTGGACACCTGATTTGCAGCTGTCACAGCATCAAAGAATCAACCAGGTTGGAAAAGACCTCTGAGATGGAGACCATCCTATCACCTAACCCTTCTAATTTACTAGACCATGGCACTAAGTGCCTCATTCAGCCTTCTTTTAAACACCTCTAGGGATGGTGCTGTGCCCAGGCCAGGGTGTCACTGGCTTTTAGTGAAGAGCAGGAGCCTCCTTCCATGAGCTGCCTCCAGCCTGAAATCTCCAGCTGGCTGCAGCAAGGAGCAGGGGACGCATGCCCGGGTAAGGCAGGCAGGATGGGCACCGCGGGCACAGCCCAGCCTGGCCGAGCTGCCTGCTTCCCTCCCCAATGCCTGCAGCCTCAGAAGCCCCTAAATGTGCGCTAATTAGAGCGCTCAGAGGAGGAGCAGGGGCGGCTCCGAGGTGCGGGCGTCGGAGGGAAAGGAAGCACCGATCGCATCCTGGCCGTGGCGGCGCTGCGAGGAGCAGGGCCGGGTGCGGGGTGGCGAGAGGAGATGGCCCTCTTCCCATTCATGTATTTTGTATTATGAAATGACTGCCGTTGCCATGGCGACATAAAGGGAGCAGATCTCATTACCGAGGCCTGGCCACATTATTTTCTCCAAGGAATTTCTTCTTTTCATTATTTCCCTCCAAAGGTCAGTTATCCTCTGAGGCAGGGTGGGAGATTCTGCGAAAGGTGAAGCATATTCATGGCAGAATTCCCCTGGTGGAATTTACAATCATTTTGCCTTTTTTTTTTTTTTTTTTTTTCTTCTTTTTTTTTTTTTTTTTTTTTTTTTAAGACTTGTAGAAAGATTTTTTTTTTTTTTTTCCTCCTCCTTTTAGTACAACATTTCCTTTTAACCCTTTTTTGTGTGAAGCTGGGCTGCTCCACACATCAAACCGGGCTGGTGACTAAGGAGCTGGGGCGTGGGGACGTTCTGCCCAGGCAGAGCATTAATGTCAGACCCTGCTGCAGAGTCACAGACGTCAAAGTGTGGCAGGCTGCATGCCAGCCCTTCTCCGGCTCCTTGTTTGCCTTTAGCAGCTGCACAAACTGTGGGAACTGGTTCAAAACTTTGACTGAATCTGTTCCTTTTCTCTCTGTCAGGCTGCTGCTGTCGGCTGCAACCCAGCCCGCTGCGGGGAGCTGGCGCTGACCTCACACCAGTCCGGGAGTGGGGACTTTGTCACTCGGTGTCCTTACCCCAGTTCATCGCTGGGAATGTCCAGGTGCTCAGCTCAGCTGGTGAGAAAAGACAATGTAAGGCCAAACAGGGGGTTAGGTGGTGGCTGTGTGGGTCAGTGTGACCTCCCCACCCCAAGGCCTTTGGCCCTAAGCAGCCCTTGGTGTGCTCCTGGGCACCGCTATGGTTGGGGTGTAAATGAAACGCCACCAGCTCTGCCTGCTCCAGGATTTCACTCAGCTCCTTCTCAAAGAAATGTTTCCCCTTACCTCCTTATTAGAGCTTTTAAATAAAACGCCCCCAGTGGAACTGCCAGCAGGTGTTTTCTCTCCCAGCACTCCTGGGAGAGGAATGATAACACCCAGCCAGAGAGAGGAGTGCAAGGGGCTCTACCTTTTGTGGTGTTACGTCCATGGAGTGAGGTGAAAGACCTTGCTGGCTCTCCCCTACATCCCCAAGGAGGCTGCCAAGGATCAAGAAGTTTTTGCAGCCTTGCAGAGTTTTCAAGGATCACTTGTCCTGAGCTATGAGACAGAACCAGCTGTGCTGAGGGACAGTTCTGTGTTTCCTTATGCAGAGACTTTGCAGCTCCAGCCACAAAGACGATCAGAGGGCTGCAGCAGCTCTGCTATGAGGACAGGCTGAGAGAGTTGGGGCTTTTCAGCCTGGAGAGGAGAAGGCTTCCAGGAGACCTTATAGTAGCCTTCCAGTATCTGAAGGGGCCTACAGGAGGGATGGGGAGGGACTATTCACAAGGTCTTGTAATGTTACAACCACAAGTAATGGGTTTAAAGTGGCAGAGGGGAGATTTAAATGGAATGTTAGGAGGAAGCTCTTTACAGTGAGGGTGGTGAGACACTGGAAGGGTTGCTCAGGGAGGTTGTGGCTGCTCCCTGCCTGGAGGTGTTTAGGGACAGGTTGGATGAGTCCTTGAGCAACCTGTTCTAGTGGGAGGTGTCCCAGCCTATGGCACAGGGTGGGTTGGAACTGGCTGAGCTTTGAGGTCCCTTCCAACCTAAACCATTCTACGACCTGTGACATCTCAAAAGGCTTTGTGAGAGCCTGGCTGTATTTTTGTGCCTATTGCTGTGCAGAAATTCTGGCTTGTGCTTCTGCTCCCAGCTATCTGCAAATAATTGTGTGAGATTGCATATATAAAGGAGCCTATTGCACATCTAAAGGATACCTCTCACACCTGCCTCGTGTGCCCCCATTTTAATGCCAGGCAGTTGTGTGTGTGCATGTGTCTCTGGCGAGCAGGAGGCTGCCCCACCAAGCCCTACAGCATGAGCTGGAAGAAGTAATTAAGTTTGATATCCTGCTGTTATTTTTAATTTTTCTGATTTGAGGTGGGTGAGCTTTTGACAGTCCTGATATAATCCTGAAACAGCCCAGAAATTTCTCATGGCTGGGCCCAGCTTGGAGGGAGAAGAAAAGGGAAGGAAGTGGCAGTGAGCAGGAGAGGCTGTGGAGAGCATATGGTCGACAAAGCTTCACTCATTAGTGGAAATCTGCCTGAAAATGGGATCACTTTGGTTGTTGTTGGTTTTTTTTTTTTCTTTTGCTATCAGCCTCAGTTGTGCCAAAAGCCAGGATTTCCTGGAATGACTCCTTCGTGTGCAGCAGAGCAAGCAGAGCTGCGCTCAGCTGGCAGCTCAAGAGTTAAGCAGGAGACAGGTCTGGAAGGCAGGAAAGCCTCATGGTGGAGACGTGGGATGTATGGAGCGTGGGATGCATGGGGTGGGGGATGCGTGGAGCGTGGGATGCATGAAGTGTGGGATGTATGGAGCGTGGGATGTACGAGCTGTCTTCCAGGAGCACGTGGACATGTCCAGCTGGACGTGAGTAGGGTGTGGGCCGGCTGGTGTGGGTCTGCCTTCTGTTCCTTGGGACAAGAAGTCTTCTTGGTTGGGCTTGAAGTCTCCTCTTTTGAAAGTTTTCTGTCTCACAAAGGGGTGACCAGTGCTTCCCAATGCCTCCAATCCTCAGGGCACTGTTGGCCATTGCAATGCCAGAATCCAGGTGGGGATGGCACCCATGGTGAGTAGGGCTGTAGGTGATGCCACGCCTGGGTGCTCAGGGATGCTTGGGGCAGGCTTCTTTGCCAAACACATTTGCTGTTGGGAGTTCCCTGTGGTCAGTGTTAGAGGCACTGTGCTCAAATCCCTCTTATAAGGCATCCTTGGTGTTGCTCTGAGCAGGGTGGATGTGCTGGGTGCAAGGTGACAGGAGAGGGGACATTGCTGACACCTTGCAGCTTCTCTTGCTCTGCAGTGCCAGGCCGGCTGCGTGTTCTGCTGTAGGAAGCAGAGGCCAGGGTGGAGGAGTTAATAACACTGCCCCACTGCAAAGGTGCCTTTTAAGAGTTAATAAACACTCATGAGCCCACCCCCTCAGCTGTAAAACCACCACCAATAACGCTGTGCCCATCGTTCTTTGGCATTTATGTTCAGATTGGCTGCAGCAGTGGCAAAGCCTTTGCCGTGGCCGGTGCTGGTGCACGCACTGACTTAGAGTTAGCCTGTGTTTTGTAAATCACATTTTGCATGCAAAATGAGTATTTGCATATGCAAATGAGCAGGCATCTAAGTGGCCACGTGTGCCTGCTAATATCTGCTGTGCTGGTGGCAGCAGTGCCTGGTGAACAGGAGCTTGTGAGCTGCGCGTAGCCACCGTAGCGCCTGTGGCACTAGGGCAGAGGACACGCAGTGAACTGGGCTGTGGGAAGTGCTAGGGCTGCTGTTAAAAATGCTCAGCTGAGAGCTGAGCACTGCTGGGCTCCCTCAGTGCCTGGGAGCAGGGTGTCCCCACAGAGATCCCAGCAAAGCCAGGCTGTGTGCTGAGCATGGCTGATCTGGCCAAGCTCTGGTGCTCTGACACCATCACGCTTGGGCTGAGCTGCCAGGTGATGCTGGAACTTTGGACCACGTGGCCCCGTCCCCACATTCTGTGGTGTTGGGGTCTGGAATTTTTGCTCTCCCTGATAGCAAGAGCTGCCTCTCTGCACCTGCCTGAGCAGCAGACATGGTCTGTGGTGGCTGTGGTTGGAACCTGCCCTTGCCTTGCTGTAGGCACAGGCTGCTCTGCTGGTCCTGTCTCCTTTGCAGACTTTTCCTTCTCATTTTATTTACTTATTTTTTTTTTTCCCTGCAGGCTTGTGGTAGGCCAACAACTCACAACAAGAACAGCTCCTTCTGATTTGGATCTTCTCAGGTATTTGTGGATCTTTAGCTTTAATTTGGGTGATAAATGCCCAAGAGCTACAATAACTTGGAGGGAAAGGTCTGTCCATGGCTAGGGAAGAGTGAAGCTGTGTGATAATGTGGGGTCTGCATTCATTGCAAACGCATGGAATGGAGAGAGCTGCTGTGCTCCAGCAAGCCCAGGTTGCTCCTCTTGCTGCCAGTTCTGCCAGCCAGGGAGAGGTGAGTCCAGCTGGGCACCAAGCTGCAGCCACTGGCTGTATCCCAGTGGAATGCTGTCCTCTTGGTGCACTGCCTGGAGAAGCCTGGAGGCACTGTTTTGTTTTAACAAGTTGCAGGAAGAGTATTCAGGGCTTGCTGCTGGATCTCCTGTGCTCCTGCACCTCCCACCTTGGGGAAGCTCAGGGCCACCAAGGTGTTTCTGACCCCTGTCTCAGGTCTTTCTCCATCCTGACTCTGGAGCAGGGTATGGGTGGCAGCACCACCCTGAGCAGCTTGGCTGGGGTACAGCTGTGGTGCTGCCAGCTTCAGCCTCTTCCTCTTCAGCTGTCACCGCTGCAGGTTGGGAGTGAAATTCCCAACGCTGAATCACCACTCCTGGAGTCAGTGGCTCAGCCTCATTTGGTGGTCTCTGTACCAGGCCAGGCCAGGCTCAGCCTTCCTCCTGGTGCTGCAAAAGCTTGAGCAGATGCATGAAGAGCAAGGATATATTTTCTTTTTTCTTTTTTTTTTTTTTTTCATGGATGTTTGAAGGTTTGTTTTCATTAAGCATTCTAGAAACGTTTCTCTTTGTGCCTGAGTATTTGGGTTATGGAGCATACTGCAAGCTCTGAAATTTGCTTTTTTTTTTTTTTTTATTTAAGTTTTCTCTGACTTGAAAGGCTGGTTTTTATAACAGGTCAATTTCAGACCATTTGATATTGATATATGAAGATCCTCGGGGATTATTGTAATGCATTTTTCATCCTGCTGTGATAGTATCATATAAGGAAAATGGGACTGACTGTTAAGTACAAATTGAAAAAGACATGGTCATTTAAGATAACTCCTTATCTGTATACAAGGAAATGGTATCAGGGAAATAGACCACCAGTTGACAGAAATAAATTTTGCCTCAGGCTCCTCCTTCTCCTCCCCAGATGCTTGGGCTTTCCCTTCCCTTCCATCCCATCCCTTGATTCAATTACGTTTATCTCCGCTTCTCATGGGGCTGGATGTGGACCCAGCTGGGCACCCCTCTGGGATGCGCAGCCCTGCCCCAGTGCCCCCCACAGACACAGGACCCCCCCCGCCTCAAAGTGCCTCCACCAGCCTGCCCCTGAGCTGCCTGCCTGGCTGAGGCTGATGGGCTCCAATCCCTCCTCTGGGGATGAGCTCTCCTGAGAGGGGAAACCCGAGAATTTATTCGCCCGTGTCTGGATGCGCTGGAGAGCAAAGTGGAGGAACTTAATGAACGATTTCTTTCGTCAAGTGAGAGCTGTTTGTTTTTATAGCCCTTATAAAAAAAGATAGGAAACAAACTCAATAAGCCAAGTCACGCTCAATCCAGTCATATTTTATTTTATTTTATTTTTGAATTTATTTATTTATTTAATTTTTTTAAATCTCAGCTCACTCTATTTTAATAAGCTATAAATCAGGGCTTATTAGGACGGTGTGAGCGGTGGCACCGGGTCCTCTCTGTTGCTCCCCGGGACGAGGCTGGGCTGCCAGTACCTTGCTGCAGACAGCCAGCCTGGCCTCTCGCTGCCTGCTGGGCTTTGCTGGACCAGCGTTCCTCACCGAAAGCTGCAAAACCCATCCGAATTTATGATCGTTTTGGAGTCTGAGCAGGAAAAGTGAGAGTGTTTTGGGTTTTTTTTAAAAAAAAAATTATTATTTTTTTTTTCCCC
Organism: Psilopogon haemacephalus; assembly: GCA_013396835.1. Lineage (NCBI taxonomy): Eukaryota > Metazoa > Chordata > Aves > Piciformes > Megalaimidae > Psilopogon > Psilopogon haemacephalus. The sequence continues at coordinate 178,632 of VWZI01021176.1, read as the reverse complement.
AGCCCCTGTGAAGTAATCGCAGTGTGCTGACTGACACGGGCTGCGGGGTCCCTGCGCCGTGCCCAGCTGGGTCTCGCCGCCGCTGTCTCCTCCTCGGCGATTATCGCATCCCGTTTGGGCTGGGAGCGTTTGGGCCATTAGCAGAATGAGGGCGATTACAGTTTGGCATGAGGCACCGCGGGCAGGAGCCAATGTTTAGAGACAGTGGTGTAAGAGAAGTCCCATAATTGGAGCTGCCGGCCTGCCTTTGCCAGAGTATCTATTGCTGGCACCAAACCCTTCTTGGCGCCGCACCTCCTGGAGCTGCACTTTGGCCCACACCTTGCCTCATACTGAGCCTGCAATTAAAACGCCATCAGTTGTCCCTGCCCAGCCCCTGGGTAGCAGTGGTGCAGCCCAGATTCCTATACGTGCCCAAGGTGTCTGTGGATTTCAATGCCACACGCTTGATCCTGCTGCTGCTGCTGCTTTTGCCAGGGCACAGGTTCAGGAAAGAGCTTCTCCAGCTTTGATTTAGTGTCCAGGCAGATCTGAATCAACAGCCCTAGCTGCAGAGAATCATACAAGTGTTTCAGTTGGGAAAGCCCTCTAAGATCATCAAGTTCAACCATTGACCCCACACCACCATGGCCATCAAACCATGTCCCAAAGTGTCACATCACAGGTTTCTTGAACACCTCCAGAGACAGTGACTCTACCACCTCTCTGGACAGCCTGGTCCAGTGCCTGACCACTCTTCTCCTAATATCCTGACCACTTTTTTTCCCTAATGCCCAATGTAAAAACGCACCATGGCATTCCTGTCTGATCTGCCAGCACTTTGGTGTCTGCAGCTCTCGGGTTCCCCTGATGTTATCCCTGGGCACTAAGCATCTACTGCACTGAGCAATGACTTTTTTTTTTTTTTTCCCCCCCTCCTTTGTCATTTCCTTCTTGAATTCATATTTTTATGTCCTATTTCTCAGCAGGCAATACCAATGGACACAGCAGCCTCCCCGTGCTGCTCAGCTCTGCTTACTTGAGGCACCACAGGACTGCGATGCAAGCAATCACTGGTAAAGGCTGTGAGAGAGGCACATGTGGTGGTATTTGGGAAAAAAAGGATGGATGGCACTGAGGAGATGAGGAATCAGGGATGTAGGAGCTATCCTAGCAGCAGAAAAGTCCTCAAAAACTTCCATCCAAACGCAGGTTTGTAGCAGGGCTTCAGGAACCTCTTCTACCTCCAGAGAGGGTCTGGATGCTTTAGCTGCTCTTCACTCAAGAGACTCGGTGCTGGAGATGCTGCAGATACTCATCTGCTGCTTTCCTGGGAGGTGCTGTGGAGAGGTTGGTGCTGGTCTCTTCTCACAGGTAAATAGTGATAGAACGAGAGGGAATGGCCTCAAGCTGCCACTAGGTAGTTTTGGACTGGATATTAGGAAAAAAAAAAAATCCCAGCAAGAGTGGTCAGGCATTGGAATGAGTTGCGGAGGGAGATGTTTGAGTCACCAACCCAGGCTGTGTTTAAAAGTCGTTTGGATGAGGTGCTTGGGGATATAGTTTAAGGGTGACCTGGTAGAGTAGGGATAATGGTTGGGCTTGGTGATCCTGAGAGGCTTCTACAACCTGAATGTTTTCTGTGCGATTCTGCGCTGCAAAAAAGCTTCGTTCCTGGGCAGTGGTGGTGGCCCCGTGTCTGGAGCCAGCATGTGGTGGGGAAGCTCCACACTGAGACAGTTTGGGTAGTTTCCCGAGAAACCTCATCCCAGCATCCTCTTTGGAGCCCAAGCTGGTCAGCACTGGGTCCTTCGCTGAGCCAGTTGCTTCATCTAACTGATGGAACAGCATGCCCTGTAATTAAAATACTATAGCTGGAAAGGTTGACTATCTTCCAAATGTGCCAGGAGGCTTCTCTTTGCATGGCTTGGAGCAGAAGCTGGCAGCAGAGGCTGGTGTGGAGCAAAGACGAATGAGTTTATCTTGGGCTGCATATTGTCTCCAGCTCTAACATCTCTCTAATTCACACAGCCTGCTGCCGCCTGCGCAGCCCCCAGTTTCCTTCACACCTAATTGAACTTTGTTCTAAAGTCTTTTGTCTGACTGATGTCCAGAGAGTGCTCTAACACAGCTCTTTGGCCTCTCTTCCTGCTTCTCCATCAATATTTAAAACGTGAGGCTTTGGGGAAGCCACCACTGGCTGCTGGGTGGAGAAGGGGCTGGGGGCAGGATGGGCATGGCTTGAGGAATGGCTGCTGAGGGCCAGCTGGCACCCCAAAACCTTCCAAGACAGCTGAGACTAGAGGCTGAATCCTGCAGCAAACATCCCCTGCCCAGTGCTATGTGGGTCCCTGGCCAGCAGCACCCACTGCACCCACTGCTGGTCCTAGCTGATGCCCAGGGGTGGCTGCGGTCCCACCCACGAGCCTTGGGTTTGGTCGAGGACAGGAACCTGGTGCATGGGTGGGAGCCTCGTGTGGGGTCCCCTCTGCTGCCACCCGAACATCAGCTGAAACCAGAAGTGTTTGCAGGGAAGCATCCTGCCTCTCTCTGCGGGGGCTGCTGAAGACTGGGGAAGGAGGTAAGCAAATGATGGGGCCTTAAATATCAGTGGGATGGGCGGCTCTCCAGGCAGCCACCGCGGCAGGGCTAACAAGGGCACTTTACACACCGACTCAGACCTTTCCACTGCAGAGATCCTTGTCTCAGCTCTTCCCCTGGGACAGGAGCAGACAGCAGGTTTGTTCCAGAACAGTGCTTTTCTATTTTTTAATTTTTTTTTTTTTGTCTTTTCAAGTGAATTTATTTTTTTTTCTGCTATTGCTAAGGAAACTGAACCTTCTGTCCTTGCTGGCCCCTGAGCCCTGGCTCTTCCTGCTGTGGTGGAAAAGGTTCCACGCAGAGTTGTCCATGCAGGAGGTCAGGGATGCTGATTGATGCTCTGGAGTGGAGCTCACAGCATGGAGCAATGACACCAGGACAACCTTGGAGCAACAGGAGCCCCCACAGGGCTTTGGGGTGGGGACAAGATAGGGTGGCACACCAAGGGGTGGGCAAAAAATCCAGAACGGGGCCAAGAGTCCTTCCCTGTACGGGCAGAGGGCAGGTGGGAGGGATGAGTGTGGTGCTGGGCAATGCTGTACCAGCCTAGCTTCTTTGGTTAGAAGAGCTGTGCTGGCTAGGGTGAGGAGGATCCAGCCAAAGGGGTGACTATAGGAAGAGATTTGCCTGGCACACAGGTGGACCCTTCTTCTCCATTCCATGACCTTCATCCCCATGAGCATGGTCACTTGCCATAGGCCACAGGCCACTGGTCATGTCTTTGTGCCTTATTACAGATCTCCAAGTCCTGCAAACAGACCCTTGTCTGATGTGTCTGTTGATTTCTCAGCTGCTCCTGGGGTTGGCAGGAAGGAGAATCCTCAGCTAAACACCCATCATCACTGTGGCTCCTTGGAAATGGTTCTGGTTTAATTCTAGCTGTTGAAAAGAAAAGTGCTTTTGAATTAGTAATGTTTATCTAACACAGAAAACTCCAGGTCACCTGGGAGAGTTCACAAGTGGTGTCTTGTGTTTTGGAGGAAAAGGTTTAAAAAANGGAGGAAAAGGTTTAAAAAAAAAAAAAAAAGGGGGAGTTAAGAAGCAAAACCCTCCCCTGAGCCGGGCTGGAAGATACAAGACTGAGCAGGCTCCAGAGCTGTGATCCTCTAAGTGATGTCCCAGCAGCACAGGCAGTTCTGAGCTGGTAATGCAACAGGAGAGGCCTCATGCAGAGCAAGATGTGGCAGCAGCCCTGGGGGAATGTGTAAAGGCAGCCCACCTGCTGCCCACCCAGGCTGCTGCCTGTGCCCCATGGAAGGGGGCAGCCAGGGCTTGAGGCTGCCCCAGCATCTCCAGCCCCAGTTGCCAGCTTTGCTGGGACTTCAGCCACAGCAGCAGGGCATGCCAGTTCCTGGAGCTGGTGGTGGTGGGTGCTGGTGCACTGGGTTAGCACTGGTGATGTGTGAGATGCTGACCTGCCCTGGAGATCTCATCCTGCCCTGCTCCAGCACCAGCAGCCCAGCACCCTCCTTCCTGCATCCCAGCAGCCCTCTTCTCATCCCCTCAACCACTCTTTCAGGAGGATGCAGTTCTTGCTCCGGGTGATTTGGAGAGTGCTGAAGGATATTATTCTCTCTGGCAGCCTCATCAATACTTTTAATTAGCTTTTTTTCTTCTTTTTTCTTCCCCCCCCCGCCTTTTCTCTTCCCGCTTCCATTCCCTTCGTAGATATCAGCCTCTTAACAGATTTGAGTATGTTTTGAGCTGCCATACTCAATGCCATTTAAATCACTTCTCAAGGGCACCGGGCCAGGGATGTGCAGTGGCAGTTTAAAAGGATTAGAGCCCTTTGTTTCTTTTCTTTTTTTTTTTTTTTTCCT
>VWZI01021176.1:152573-171582 GCA_013396835.1 Psilopogon haemacephalus | reverse complement strand
AGAATAGCCTTTAATAGGCTGATAGACAAGGCTCCCCTATTCTCCTGCTCCCAGCTCCTCTTATCAGCTTCTCACAGTATTGCTTGCTCGCTCAATTCTTTCCCTTCGCTCAACTTTGCTCCCCCATCTGTTTTTTTGTTTTTTTTTTTTTTCCCCCAGCAGCTGAAATGGAAACATTTTTTATTTCAAAAGTCTCGCTGACTTCTTCTTCTCCTCAAGGCAGCCTGGTGGGTGAAGGGCTGGGCTTCTGGGAAAGCCTTTATTTAGGCTCAAAGAGGATGAGGAGTGGGTCTGGTCTGGGTTCATCCAGAACGGGTGCTGATCTGGATGCTGCAGAGCACCTCCTGGGACGGGGATGCTGCAGGGCGCCTCCTGGGACGGGGATGCTGCAGGGCGCCTCCTGGGACGGGGATGNCTCCAGAGCGCCTCCTGGCATAGGGATGCTCCAGAGCGCCTCCTGGGACGGGGATGCTCCAGAGTGCCTCCTGGCATAGGGATGCTGCAGAGCGCCTCCTGGGACGGGGATGCTCCAGAGCGCCTCCTGGCATAGGGATGCTCCAGAGCGCCTCCTGGGACGGGGATGCTCCAGAGCGCCTCCTGGTATGGGGATGCTGCAGAGAGCCTCCTGGGATGGGGATGCTCCAGAGCGCCTCCTGGGACGGGGATGCTCCAGAGTGCCTCCTGGCATAGGGATGCTCCAGAGCTCCTCCTGGGACGGGGATGCTCCAGAGCGCCTCCTGGCATGGGGATGCTGCAGACGCCTCCTGGCATGGGGATGCTGCAGACGCCTCCTGGCATGGGGATGCTGCAGAGCGCCTCCTGGGACGGGGATGCTGCAGGGCGCCTCCTGGCATGGGGATGCTCCAGAGCGCCTCCTGGCATAGGGATGCTTCACAGCGCCTCTTGGGATAGGGATGCTGGGGCAGAGACCTCATCCTCATTGCGTGAGGCTGGAGTTCACCTTGGCTTGTCTATGCTCTTTGCCAGTCCCAGTGCTCCCAGCAGCCAGCCTGGGTCCCCAGTTTGGGGGTGGCTGTTTCTGTGGCAGGGAAAGGTTCCACCTTGATACAAGGGGGAACTTTTTTATTGTAGGCATCACAGAGCGCTGGAACAGGCTCCTCAGAGAAGTTGTAGAGTCTTCTTCTCTGGAGACTTTCAAGGCTTGTCTGGATGTGTTCCTGTGTGCCCTGAGCTAGATTGTCTGGTCCTGCTCTGGCAAGAGGGTTGGCCTCGATGATCTTTTTGGGTCTCTTCCAACCCCTAACGTCCTGTGAGTCTGTGAAAGGCTTGTCACGGCTGCTCAGTCTCCAAGGTGCCATCATCAGCGTGTTGGTTCCCATTCCTTGGCCAAAGCAATGACTTCAATGTTGCTGGTGCAATTAGAAAGTGTGTAGTGAGACCCAGACAGTGTTGTCCTTGGCTGGGAGCATCAGAGAACTCTCCCTGGTCCCTGAAGTGGTTGTGAGGAGCTCTACCTAAACCCAGCAATTACTTTAGTGTAATTGCAAATTAACTTTGCAGCACACTTCTCAGTCATTGAGTTGCAGCTGGTGGTGGTGATAGGATGGTAATGCCAAGGGTGCACCCTCAGGTGGCACAGCCACCCTGGGCTGAATGTGGTGAAGGGCTGTGTAATGCTGGCGTACAGCTGGACTGGGAGTCCTACAGCATGCTGCCTGCTCAGTGCTAGGGATGGACAGTGGTCTTGAGCAGCCTCGAGCTGCCCAGCTTTACCACCGAGGGCTGCAGGCCATCCTTGCCAAGGGGGACACAAGAGGCCCTTGTCCCTGGGCAGTGAGGGTGCACATCCTGAGGGTGACCCTTATGTGGCCATCCAGTATCTGAAGGGGGCCTACAAAAAATCTGGGGAAGGACTTTTTTGGCTGTCAGGTAGAGACAAGATTAGGGGGAATGGAGCAAAGCTGAAGGTGGGGAGATTCAGAGGAAGTTGTTCAGCATGAGTGGTGAGAGCCTGGAATGGGTTGCTCAGGGAGGTGGTTGAGGCCACATCCCTGGAGGTGTTTGCAGCCAGGCTGGCTGAGGCTGTGGGCAGCCTGGTGTAGGGTAGGGCGTCACTGGGCATGGCAGGGGGGGTTGGACCCGGCTGATCATTGTAGTCCCTTCCAACCCTGACTGATCCTATGACTCTATCCACCTCCAGCCACGCTGCATGCCCCCTGCTCCGGAGCGGGGATGCCTCCTCCCTCTCTGCATTCCCTGCTCCTGCAGTTCCCTTTTCCAGCAGGGAATTCAGCACACCCAGGGCTGCAGCAATGTAAACAACTCTGTGTTACATGGCCTCGAATTACAGCCCTGCTGCTCCGCACATCTGTGGCTAATAGAACCCTTCTGCGAGCTGAGGCCCCGAGCCCGGCCAGTGACAGCAGCTCCCTGCCCTGGTGCCCCTGGCACCTATGCTGCTCCGGGTGCCCCCAGACCCCATCAGCATCTCCAGCATCACCCAGGGCAGCCCTGAGCGGGTGGGTCCAGCCAGTGCCTCTGATGCTGGAGCAGTCTAGGTGGAGGTTGTTTGAATAGAGGAAATTGTTTCCCATTGTGATGCAATATTTCCAGACCGGGCTCTCATTTATGCCACGTATTAAAGTCAACACTTTGCCCATCTATCTCCATAAGGAGCTGGGCCCATTATCCCCAGTTACTTTTAAGCAGTCTTTGGCTGAGTCCTGACGTGCCTGCCAGTGCCATACATCACGGGAATGCAGTTCTGGAAACTGCAGCTGGTGATTGATAGTTTAACCTTTTTCTGCGAGGTTAATTCGATATATGCTGGTGTAAACTATAAACCAAAGCCTCAGCCTGTCGGGAGGAGGTAATCTACATGGCACTCTTTATGAGATCTCAGGTGCTGCAGTAATTACGCCATCTCCTCCTCCTCCTTCTCCTCTTCTCACTGCTACTTCTCCCTCTTGGAGAGAGAAGGAGGAGGAGGCTATGCACTGCTCACCAGCACCCACCTGAGGAGCTCAGTGCTGACCCTGCTGCAGCAGAAGAGGCTGGGGACCAGCTGAGGTTCCTGCTCTGGCCACCTCCTTCAGTCTCAGCTCGTTGGTGTGGGTAGGATTTGGATGTGGCTGAGCCCTCACATGTCCCGTTCCAGAAACCTGGTGTTGTTCCTGGAAACCAAGGTGGAAGTGGCAGAGGGCCAAGTGTCTGCCTCACCTCAATGTGCTCCTGTCAGGGAGCTGAGAGGGATGTGAGGCCACATCAGGCACTCACACACCTTCCCCATCTGTGTATTTGTGTGGTGGTTCTAAGCTCCAGCTCCTTGCTGCTCTCACACATCATGGATAGTGCTGGCTCATGAGGCAACCTTGATGTCTACTCCCAAGGCAAGAGCCTCACTACTTTTCTCACCTCAGCCACCCCTGAAGAGGGGAGTTAAATCCTGTTCTGGATGACTGAACCTCCCCTGGTTTCTTCATTGTCTCCTCTCCTGGCTGCTGGTCAGAAGAGGGGTTATTTTCCTCTTCCAGCCCAAGCTGGGGCTTTGTCTTGAGGAGGAACACTTAGGAGATGGCAGCCTTCTCATTAGAGCTGGAGGAACCTCTCTGGAGCCACAGACTGAGAGTAGATGGGCTGACCAGGATGGGTCAAGGGACAGCTGCAGCTTGTGAGGATTATGGTGGGGGCTTGGTTCCAGGCATGATGCCAGAGCCTCACTCTGCAGTTTCTCATACAGCTGGTCTGCCTGCAGCATCCCTGGAAATGAGAGTGGTGGAGACCTCCGGTCCCAGAGCAGCCCACACCACCCTGCCTCATGCTGTGGCCTCTTAATACCCAAGATTTGCAGATGCCAGCTCTTCCCAGGCACTCTTTCCTCCAATCTGGAATCTCTTTATGGATGTAGCCTGGATCTGGGAGGCCACCCAGCTCAGCTGCTCTTGCAGGGGCACTGGAGCAGGCATCTACAATGCCTGGTCCTCTGGTCTGCTTCCTTGGCTGATGGGACTCAGGAAACCCTCTTACTGGGGTGAGGCTTAGTGGGTCTGCAGTGGATTTGCCACCAGCCTCAAGCTCTCCCTGGTGTGGAGGGGTCTTGACAGTGGCTGTCCTGTGGGTGGCACAGCTCTGACCCCATCAGAGGCTTCAGGTTCATGCATCTTTTTGGCCTCTGTCTCCAAACAGGGTCATTATTTCCAGAGGGAATAACTATTTCTGCTCGAGATCAATAAGATTTTGTGGATTTGGGGAGGGGGGGAGAAATAATGAAGAAATTTAAAGGCTTGGTTTAATTTAATCTATTTCTTTGCAGGACGCTCCCTTTGGGTAACAATAGGAATTCGATCCCTGCCAGAGCAGACTCCTTAATTAGACCCCCACAAAATGAACACAGTAACGTGTCTCTGGGCTGAAATTCTCCCTTTCTGGAGCTCGCAGAAAGGGAGGGAGTTTCTAACTCATAATTGCATCTGAATGCAAATGGCTGTGCCAATGTGAATATATTAAAAGCAGCAGCGTCAGCAATCACTGTGGAAGGGGAGAGAGGGGGGGGAAAAAAAAAAAAAGAAAAAGGAAAAAAAAATACATACAAATGAGGCTCTGGCTTATTGCTCCATTTGGATGCTGTGAAATGGCACCTTATTGTGTTATTATAAGATTTCTTGCTTAGTTAACAGAAAATGCTCACAATTAAGTCTGAACTCATTTAGTGCTCAGACTAATTCACATTAGGGGAGGGAAAAAAAAAAAAAAAAAAAAAAAAAAAGGGAGGAGACACAAANNNNGATGTGACCTCAGCTCCAGATCCCTTTTTCTATGGCTCCTGCTCTCTGGGGAGGTGGTGTGCCTGGTGGGTTTTGCTGTGTGCCCCCATCCTGGCAGCAAGCAGAGCAGGGATGTGGTTCAGGTGGATCCTTGCACCGGGTGCCAGCTGTCCTCGGTGTCATGCAAGGGCCTGGGCTGCCTGCACTGGCCAAGCAGGGCAAGGGGAAAAAAAAAAACCCAAACAGAAGATTACAGCAGGTGAGCATTGTCACATCCAGGATCTGGATGCTGGGAGGTGCCCTGCAAGCTCAGGTCCTGTCCTAGAGACCTGCCGAGGACAATCCTGCCCCTTTCTGCTGCCAGCTCTGCAATTGTCAGTGACCCACAGATCTGCCCCAGCCCCTTGTACCCAGCCCTATGTCCTGCTCCAGGGAGCCTGGTTTTGTCCCTCTGGCAGTGGGGATGAAGCAGAGAGATCCTCCTTGAGGTTATTCCAGGGCAACAATCTCAGCTGCAAGCTGCTGTGGCTGAGCTCCTTTCCTTCCCTTCCCTGGGCCACCCAACCCTCTCCCAGCCACCCGAGTGCCAACGCTGCTCTTGCACAAACAGTAAGTGGAGAAGCAGGCCTGTGGATAAATTATTATCGTGACCCTCGTTCTGGTGTGAAAAACTTCCTTGAGCTGCTGAGTGAAAAGTCAAAATTTGCATTTAAATAGAAAAGGTTCCGCAGTGTGCAGCACACTGGGACTGTGTGAGGCCAGGGCCTTGGCTGTGGGCAAAACACCAGCGCTGAGCTCCTGGCAAGTGGCTCTCCAACGTGGGCTGCCCCAGCCTGCACCACACTGCAGCTGTGCCCACCCATCCTCACCTCTAATGTGCCCACCTGTCACCTCCACCATGTGCACCCACCCATCCTTCTTGCTCTGCCCACCTGTCACCTCCACCATGTGCACCCACCCATCCTTCTTGCTCTGCCTACCTGTCACCTCCACCATGTGCACCCCCCCATCCTTCCTGCTCTGCTGACCTGTCACCTCCACCATGTGCACCCACCCATCCTTCCTGCTCTGCCCACCTGTCACCTCCACCATGTGCACCCACCCATCCTTCCTGCTCTGCCCACCTGTCACCTCCTCCCTGCCTACCTGTCACCTTCACCCACTGCCTCAGCTGTGCCCACCTATCACCCCTGCTCACCTCTGAGCTGGGCTCCCAGCCAGCCTTTGCACCTCTCTGGGTTGTCAATGGGGACCTAATTTCCACGCTAATGGTTTTAACCTAGCCTTGTTCCTGTAAATGTGCCATGGGAGTCCCAGCCCCTCCCTGTGCCAGAAGCTCACCTGTGGTGGTGCCACTGCCCCCGGCCAGTGCTGGCCATGCTTTGCTGGCCCTGTGCACACTGCATTTTGCATCCTATAACCTGCTGTAGAGCCACTCTCCAGCTGCTCTCCAAGCCTGCCGGAGGCTTTGCAGGAGACTGGCCAAGGAGGCCAGGGCAGTGCACCAGGGAGAGAAGTGCAAAGCTTTTTAGGAGGCATATAAATTAATTAAGCCCCTTTTAAAGGTTAACAAGGTCCACTCTGTCTGTCATTAAAGTAACTTCATGCATTTAAATTTTAACAGTCAAACCAATTAGCAATAAAAATGTTGTATGAACTGCATTTTATTGGATTCTGGTCAAGTCAGAACTGGTTAAATGTGTGATGGCTAATAGATTTTTTTTTTTTTCCCCCTCTCCCTTTTCTCCTTTTTAAGCACAAGCTGTTATTTCCCACTCCAGCAGCAGCAGCAGACAGTGGTGCTCGTGGAGAGAACAGGGCATGTCACCTGTCACCCTGAACTCTGCAGGCAAGGAGACCTGAAAGCCCTTTCCTGGGAGAGCAGCAGGCAGCTGAGAGCATCCTCTGGCTGGCAGGAGAAATGAACGTACCAGTGAAGTGGTCACCTTGGTGCTGGGTCAGGGCTGCTGAGAGGAGGTGGAACGCCACTTGCTTCACCAGGCTTGTTGCTGTCTGCTTTCTTCTCTCCTTTGAGGCAGCTCCCCAGGATGTGGTGGGGTCACTGCACACCTCACTTGGACCCAGCTGTTGGCACACGGGAAACAGAAAAGTGAGAAGCACATCCCCTGGCCCCACTGCTGGTGGCAAGTCGCTGGGCCAGCGAGTCATGGGAGCACACTTGAGCTTAGGAGGTAGGACAGTGGCAGCCAGGGCCACTCTGACCCAGTCCCCACAGGCAGCTGCACGCTGATCCCATGCCGAGCATCACCAGGGCAGCACTTGGGACTCTCGGTGATGCTGTTCTGAACGTGCTGCTGCAGGGACACCTTGGAGCCCCTTCCCAGCTCAAAGGGCAGTGAAGGAAAAAAAAAAATCGTCTGCATAAGGGGCCCAAAGAGCTGATGCAGCAAGTTCCAGGCCTGAGCAGGAATTGCAGGATTAGGGCACTCCTGCCCTTAATGAGGACCATGTGAGCCAGGCTGTCTGGGTGGTTGCAGCTGGAGACACAGTGCTGCAGAGGAGTCACCCCAAGGAGATGGTACTTGGTCAGCCTCATTGCCAGCACCAGTTCACCTCTTACAGCAAACACCAGCAGCACCAAGCATCTCAAGGAATGCTCAGGGCATTCAGCATCTCTCAGTTTAGGGCTGATAACCACCAGTTGTGGGAGAGGGATACCCAGGGTGGACTGCAACAAACCCCAGACCTGCTCCTGGGGAAAGCATATTGAGTCCTTCTATTCAGGCACTTCAGGGGGCATTTTTCCAGAGGAAGGTGGAAGCAACAAGTGGTGCAGGGAGCAAACAAGGTGTTCTGGTCAGAAATGTGTTTCTGACTGATGTGACAGCAGGATGATCCAAAGGGAAAGACGTGGTGGAAGGGCAGTGGATAAGTTCTTAGTATTTATTTCCTGCTCAGCCCTGCAGACAGCTGCTCAGGTACCCCAGCACCAGAACCCAAAATGGCAAAGCAGACCAGGACAGAGCTAGGATGAAGGAGATTTGCTGCGGGACAGGGCAGATCTGGCCCTTCTGAAGGGGCAGGGCATTGCCTGTCCTGCCAGGCTGAACCCATCAGGAATGGTGCCAGGGCAGCCAGACCCTGCTCGACTCTGGTCACCTTTCAAAATGAGAAATGATTGGGGGAGGGAGAGAGGGGAGGGGGAGAGGAGGTTAATCTCCAGCAGAGCTGCTCTGAGCCACAGCTCCGAGCACCCCCAAGAACAGTTGTGGAAACCAGATGTTGAGGAGCAGTTTGGGAGGGGGAGGGGGCCTGGGGCCGGTATCTGTTCATAATTACTCTTGATTTTGTGCGATGACATCGAGATTGGAGGCAAACATGAAAGAACACTTGTGGGGACAGCAGCGTTCATGCCGGCCCATGGATTAACAAGGCCTGACTGCTGTGCTGGGAGTGGGGAGGTGCAGATGGAAGCGTTTTGTGGGGGTTTGATGTTCCACAGGCCCAAGCAGACCCTGGCCGATGCTTGCTGCCTGCCCTCCCCCCACCCCAGCGCAGCCATCAGAGCGCCAAGCTTGGGAAGCTCCCAACCCTTCCCGTGCTGTGCTCCAGCATCTTTGTGCAACCAGTAAATGCTTTGCTGTGCCAAATGGAATCCTCAGGCTGTCCCAGGAGCTTGGGTCAGGAAGCTGGAGGTGGGATATCAGCCTGCTTGCCCCTGGCACATGCAGGGCAGCCCCACAGAAATATAGACCCAAGAGCAGTCCCTGCAGGACCAGCAAGGGCACAGGCACAAGACTGGCATCCACCAAGGCCAGCTACCAGGCTGGCACGCCTTCCTGGTGATGCAATGGTCTTAACAGGAGCCTCAGCATCTGCTGGTGGCTCCTCCAGCACGAGAGGGATGCAGAGCTTGAGCTGGGCTTGGTGCCCAGTTCCTGGTCCCTCCCGGTCAGCTGGGACAGTGGCTCCCTTTGGCACAGGGTCAAAGCCAACAGAGCTGGCACTGGCCAGCTCAGCAGCTGGAGGCCCCGGCCACACAGAGGACCAAGTGAATTCCACTATCATGGAATTCCAGTCCTGAAGCCTTCCTCCTCTCAGACATGGGGGAAACCGCAGGTCAGGGAAAGGAGCAATTAGCCAGGTCTGTCAGGAGTGGGGAAGACTCCCACAGACTCCAGTGGCAACATTATAAATGAGTTTAATCAAGTTTCTCCACCCTTGGAGGAAGCAATAAAGATAAAGGGTGCTCATACCAGCACTGTGCTTTCCAGTTCTGCTGGAACAGCCTCGTGTGTCAGCAGCTGGAACGCATTCTTCATACAATCTTGCCCTCGTTGCCCAAAAGTGGCCTCTACAGAGAGCCCCATGCAGAGCTGCCTCTGAGGACTGTCTCCAGTGCTGGTCCAGGGGTAATGTGGTAGATGTTCATTCAGAGCCTGAACTTGGAGCTGATCAATTCCACCAGCCCCAGCACCCAGAGCTGCTGTGGGAGAAGATGTTTTTCTCAGAGTGTTTACAGGACCAGCTACAGGGCAGCGTCCAGGAGAGTTCAGTGAACCTCCTGTGGAAGCCACTCACTGACTGGTTAACAGCACAGCAATGGTTAAAACCCCAAAGTTATCTACTTTTGGTTAAATTGGAGCAGTTCACAAGTAATCAGTACTCTGCTCTGGATGAAAGGAGTTTTTTTCCTTTAGTAGATGCTCAGTGGCTGCCCAAAGCCTGACATTTAGACACTGGGATGGGAACCAGGGGTCAGGTGCTCGTCCTGGTCAGAGCACTTGCACTGCAGGTACTGCCTGGCACCAGCATGGTCACGCATGGCCCCAGAATCCTCTCTGCAGCCTTTGACTTTGAAGTCACTGACCCTTCCTTATCCTCCAAAAGTGCTGGGCTGCTGCTAGGTCCTGGGTGAATCTTGGGATCCCAACACAGCCCATTCTGAATGAGGAGGACCCTGCCCAGCCTTGAATCCTGCAGCTAACAAAGGCTCGCCCAGCAGGTAAGTCCTTTCATGCCTGTGGGTGAAGAACCTTCCAAGGGCAATGGATTGTGTCAGGTGAGGTGTGGAAAGCACAAACGCAGCTCCGCTCAGAGGAGGAGGAAGAGGAGGAGGAGGAGTCACTTCAGCCACCAGCTGCCTCTGCGCGCTTGCTCCGGACCTGCAGAGAAATTGTTGTAATTTTTAATTTGCAAAATAATGAGAGAAGAAGCCTGCGAATGGAGGCAGGGGGGGGGGGAGCAGCAAGAGCAGATGGGCAGCAGGGGCTCCCCGCCTCCACCAGCAAATTCCAGACGCTTCTGGGATTCCTCGCAGCAGCAGGGTTTGTTTTGTTAGCGGTTTGGCATCCTTCCTCTCCTAACCTTCGTGTTCTGCAGGAGCAGCCGTGCTGGGTGCAGGACTGGGAAAGCACAGAGCAGCACTTTGCATCCCACCGGCCTGAGCCGGCAGCTGCCAGCATCTCTCCAGTTGTTTTGCTCCCTCCTCCATCAAACCACCATCACCAGCCTGGCTCTTACTCACCACAGGTCACGCCGAGTCACGGCCTGCGGTTTGGCCGCCTGTTTGTTTAGCTCCGTGTGGCTGGGCAGGGGTCACCTCTCCTGCAGGCTGGGGTAGAGCTGCCTGGCCCTGCTGGACCCTCCCTGGCAGCCAGCCAGCACAGGATGCTTGCTGCCAGGAAACACCCAGGCAGTGCCTCGCCACCCAGCAGTGTAGAAAAGCCTCCAACGCAGACCTTGGAGCCCTGCGCTTGGTCCTGTGTGTCTAGCTCAGCATCTTTCCCACTGGAGCACAGTGACACCCAGATCAAGGGAAACCCCAGCATAAACCATGAGCAAATCCAGAATCTTTTCATGCTTCTGGGGAAAAACAAGTGCCAGTTGAGCAGGCAGACATCTCTGAGCCACCTTCTGCTCCCAGCATGGACAGAAGCATCAGCCTGGGCTGGCTGCTCCCCTTCCCTATCCCAAGTGATAGTGAAAGGTTGCCTCTTAGATGTCAGACTCTTTGTTCTGCATTCTTCTGGACTGCTTATTCCAAGTCTCAAACATTGGTAACTTTCCAGGAGGGGAAAAAAAATAAAGCCTCAATAGTACCCAAAGACTCTTGCTTTACACTTCAATCTTTGCTCATAACAGTGCTGCCCTTGAGTGGCAGCCCTGAAGGATGTGATTCGTACCTGAAAGATCCTGCTGCAAGACCTCAGCTCCAAAGGAAACACCTCCAGGCCACACCCAGCACTCCACTCTTCTGCTGCAGCTGATAGTCCCAGTCTGGAGAAGCTCTCCAAAGCCCTCAGACCTCATCCAGAGAGCCAAGACCCACTCAACACACCCCTCCCAAACACTCCTCTTTAAAAAGCAGAGCTTCAGTGCCTTTATCTGCTGCAGCTGGGTCCAGATTCAGCTGCTCCCTGATTGTCAATTCATCAGGGCAAAACCCCAGCCTTGCTGAACCCCACCACACAGTCTATGGTGGTTTGGTGTTGCAGTGGTGCACAGCTCCTGCCCTGGAGAGCTCATGGCATCAGCACTGTGTCCATCCATCTGTCACCTCACCTAGCAGCAGGTAAGGAAGCTTGATTTGTGTGTACCCCTGCCAAGCACTGAGCACTTGGGCAGGATACCTTCCTGAGGTTTCCAGCATGCCAGGTCCTGGTGGGAGGATCCAACCCCAGTTTTGGTGAATATTGGTGGTGTTGGATGATCTTTTGAGGGCCCTTCCAGCCTCTGACGTTCTGTTGGTGGGCAGAGGATTGAGGACTTGCTCAGCGTGTTTGTGCGTGTCTGTGCCTGCAGTTGCCGTAGAGGAGGCTGTGCCAGCCAGGGCTGCCTGGTGCAGAGGTGTTTCCTCTGGGCCAGGCTGAGTGTGATGATCTGGGCAGCTCCAGCCCTGTGGCTCCATCAGCATGGGTGTTGGGAGGTGACGCTCTGCATCTGCTGGATGAAACAGAGCCTCAGCCTTTGTGCCGAGGGTTTTAACCGAGAGGAATTGAGCCTTCGCTCAGAGAGGATCCTCTGTTGTTATTGGCTTATAGCTGCTCAGAAATAAACAGCAATAAATGCTCTGCCAATTTGCTCTCAGAATGTTCTCATTTGAGACACGCCACGCAGAAAAGGGGAAAAAAAAATAAATATTAACAGAATAAACTCCCAGCTCATAAAAAGGCCAAAGAGAGCTTGTTTTTGGAGTGGCAATGTTTGTCTGAGTATCCTCTAAAGAATCTGCAATCGGAGTCAAGGAGCCATTGGGAACGTGTCCTCTCAGGGCAAGCCACCAGAGACTGCTGCACGCATTTGCTTGTGCTAGCAGAGGTGAGACCTGGGAGCAGCCTTCTTGGCAGCGGGAGGGAGAGTCGCCGCGGCTTTGGAGCTAGGGGAAATCTGGGGGAGCTTTAGGAAAGGGCTGCACTTGGCCGCCCAGCTGGCAGCAAAGACCCTGCCAGGCCCCCAGGTGATCCCACAGCAGCCATCTCCTTTTACATCTCCTCATTGTCTGGCGAAGGTTGGCAGGCTGAGCCTCCCAGCTCCTGGGTATCAGTGTGCAAGCCGAGCAGGACAGCGATGCCTTGACACCGAACGTAACAGAGTTGTATTGTTCTTGTAATGAGCCCCGGCTCTTGGAAGGGAGGCACAAAGCCTACACAATTACATTACAGCTGAATAGGATTGCATTAGTTAATGGAGATGACCTCCGAGGAGGAACGCTCTCCTCTTATTAATTTAAGATAATTACATTAAGTTGCCTTCTCAAACTCGGCCTGTGAGGATGTATATATATTTTTTTTTTTCCTCCCCCCACGATCCGCAGCGCCTGTGTAGGTTCTTCAGGTTCTGAGTGCCTGCTGCTGCTGACCAGCAGGGGAGGGAGGTGTGAGGCTTCCAAGGGTGGGAGGTTTCTGCTGGCAGAGCTGCCAGCACCCAGGGGGGGATCTGCCCTGTGTGGTAATGATCAGAGCCCAGAATATCCATCCAGCTCTTCCTGAATGTGCCAAGCCTCCAGCAGTCCCAGGAATGAGGGCCTGGGCTGTGAGAGGAGATGCTGACCAGGATGGAGCTTTATACTGAAGGGCTGCATTTTAGGAGAGGAAAAAACTGATTAAGCATTCAGTGGCCAAATTTCTCTTTCATGAGACGTTCATTTGGGAAGGGGACAGAAAGGTCACCCTGCAAGCTGGGTACCTCTGAAAATGCCATTCCTCCCAGCTGGAAAGCCTTCAGAGGCAGAGACAAGCCCCACTCCATCGTTCCCCTTTCTCCACTTGACATGTGTTAGTCCCAGGAACGAGGGCCTGGGCTGTAAGAGGAGATGCTGACCAGGATGGAGCTTTATACTGAAGGGCTGCATTTTAGGAGAGGAAAAAACTGATTAAGCATTCAGTGGCCAAATTTCTCTTTTATNTCCAAAGCCCTCAGACCTCATCCAGAGAGCCAAGACCCACTCAACACACCCCTCCCAAACACTCCTCTTTAAAAAGCAGAGCTTCAGTGCCTTTATCTGCTGCAGCTGGGTCCAGATTCAGCTGCTCCCTGATTGTCAATTCATCAGGGCAAAACCCCAGCCTTGCTGAACCCCACCACACAGTCTATGGTGGTTTGGTGTTGCAGTGGTGCACAGCTCCTGCCCTGGAGAGCTCATGGCATCAGCACTGTGTCCATCCATCTGTCACCTCACCTAGCAGCAGGTAAGGAAGCTTGATTTGTGTGTACCCCTGCCAAGCACTGAGCACTTGGGCAGGATACCTTCCTGAGGTTTCCAGCATGCCAGGTCCTGGTGGGAGGATCCAACCCCAGTTTTGGTGAATATTGGTGGTGTTGGATGATCTTTTGAGGGCCCTTCCAGCCTCTGACGTTCTGTTGGTGGGCAGAGGATTGAGGACTTGCTCAGCGTGTTTGTGCGTGTCTGTGCCTGCAGTTGCCGTAGAGGAGGCTGTGCCAGCCAGGGCTGCCTGGTGCAGAGGTGTTTCCTCTGGGCCAGGCTGAGTGTGATGATCTGGGCAGCTCCAGCCCTGTGGCTCCATCAGCATGGGTGTTGGGAGGTGACGCTCTGCATCTGCTGGATGAAACAGAGCCTCAGCCTTTGTGCCGAGGGTTTTAACCGAGAGGAATTGAGCCTTCGCTCAGAGAGGATCCTCTGTTGTTATTGGCTTATAGCTGCTCAGAAATAAACAGCAATAAATGCTCTGCCAATTTGCTCTCAGAATGTTCTCATTTGAGACACGCCACGCAGAAAAGGGGAAAAAAAAATAAATATTAACAGAATAAACTCCCAGCTCATAAAAAGGCCAAAGAGAGCTTGTTTTTGGAGTGGCAATGTTTGTCTGAGTATCCTCTAAAGAATCTGCAATCGGAGTCAAGGAGCCATTGGGAACGTGTCCTCTCAGGGCAAGCCACCAGAGACTGCTGCACGCATTTGCTTGTGCTAGCAGAGGTGAGACCTGGGAGCAGCCTTCTTGGCAGCGGGAGGGAGAGTCGCCGCGGCTTTGGAGCTAGGGGAAATCTGGGGGAGCTTTAGGAAAGGGCTGCACTTGGCCGCCCAGCTGGCAGCAAAGACCCTGCCAGGCCCCCAGGTGATCCCACAGCAGCCATCTCCTTTTACATCTCCTCATTGTCTGGCGAAGGTTGGCAGGCTGAGCCTCCCAGCTCCTGGGTATCAGTGTGCAAGCCGAGCAGGACAGCGATGCCTTGACACCGAACGTAACAGAGTTGTATTGTTCTTGTAATGAGCCCCGGCTCTTGGAAGGGAGGCACAAAGCCTACACAATTACATTACAGCTGAATAGGATTGCATTAGTTAATGGAGATGACCTCCGAGGAGGAACGCTCTCCTCTTATTAATTTAAGATAATTACATTAAGTTGCCTTCTCAAACTCGGCCTGTGAGGATGTATATATATTTTTTTTTTTCCTCCCCCCACGATCCGCAGCGCCTGTGTAGGTTCTTCAGGTTCTGAGTGCCTGCTGCTGCTGACCAGCAGGGGAGGGAGGTGTGAGGCTTCCAAGGGTGGGAGGTTTCTGCTGGCAGAGCTGCCAGCACCCAGGGGGGGATCTGCCCTGTGTGGTAATGATCAGAGCCCAGAATATCCATCCAGCTCTTCCTGAATGTGCCAAGCCTCCAGCAGTCCCAGGAATGAGGGCCTGGGCTGTGAGAGGAGATGCTGACCAGGATGGAGCTTTATACTGAAGGGCTGCATTTTAGGAGAGGAAAAAACTGATTAAGCATTCAGTGGCCAAATTTCTCTTTCATGAGACGTTCATTTGGGAAGGGGACAGAAAGGTCACCCTGCAAGCTGGGTACCTCTGAAAATGCCATTCCTCCCAGCTGGAAAGCCTTCAGAGGCAGAGACAAGCCCCACTCCATCGTTCCCCTTTCTCCACTTGACACGCGTTAGTCCAGTGCCAGCCCGGGAGGTGTGAACATGATAAAGTGTGAAAGCCTGAAATAAAGCTTAACAGAGAGTTGGAATGGAGTTGTTCAGCATTATTGGCTTGTAAATTGTTCCTGTGATGAGATTTAGTAAAAGACCAAAGAGGTCCTTTGGCAGCGGGGGAGTATTTATGGTGCTTTTGTACTGGTACACGAACACTTCCCTGTTCTGCCTGTGTTTGTGGCTGCCCTGGAGCTGTGTCCTTGTTTATTGGTACTTTACACACCGTTGCCAGGGATGTTTGGGGCTTGTTTCCATGCTCAGGCACTTTCCTGCAGAGGTAACAGGTAGGGAAATGGCCAGTCAGGAGCCCCTGGTCTGGCAAAGAGTGGGGACCTATGGTCCACCTTCAGGAGCAGGAGGTTTGGTGTCTCTCTTGGTGGCTGAAGCTGGCTTTTCTCCTGCTTGCTTTAAAGTACTGCAGGTGTGGTGGTGAGTCTCTGCTTTACAAGGCAGGATCCCAAGATACGTCCTGGTCCTGCCTGAGGAGCCCATCCTGACCTTGGGGATGGTGGTGGGTAACCAGCAGCACCGAGGATGACTCTGGTTACCACCCCCTCCACCCTTGCTCTAGTTGCGTGTGGTCACACTGAGATTGCCCTCACGCTGCAGAAGATGACAGTTTGCTGCTGCTGCCACCAAAGACAGCTTCGTAGCATGAGCTGAGCTCAGGGAGGGGCTGGTGGGTCACTGGCTGTGGGCATATTTTCACAAACAACTCCAGCTCCAGCAAGCTCCCTCCAGGAGGGAGGGCCTAGCAAGAGCTTGGTGAAGGGGAGCTTCATTCTGAGTTTGCCCAGACATTGTCCCTTGTGTCAGGAGAGAGGTCAGAGGGAAGGGGGGACGGTCAGGCCAGCGTGCTCAGGGAAGCAGCAGAGAGATCTTCCTTTAACACCCTTGTCACGTACACAGCCATCGCGCTGCTGCTGGCAGCTGAGCGCCTTTGTGTCCCTGTGCCAGTGCTGCTGGGTGTCAGAGCCATCACCAGTGCCACAGCTCCCACCTTGCAGACCTCGGAGGGGCTCCTCTCACCGTGGTGGTGCCGCTCCATCAGGCAGCTTCAGGTGGGAACGGATGGACGCAGGAGCCCACAGAAGGCACAAGTCCCTCCAGAGAAAGACTCTGAGCGTGGCTGCCCGGCCCTGGGGAGCCACTGCAGCCCTGCCACCCTCCTCTGCTCGAGCTTTCCAAGGCAGGAAGCAGAGGCTGTGCCTCAGCACAGACTGACACACTTTGCAGGAGCGATGGGACCCCTGGGAGCTCTGGGATCAGCGGCGGAGCAGGTTGCAGCATTTATGCACTGGTCATGTCAGGCCAAATGGGACATGCTGCCCCTGCTGACTGCTGGGCTGGTTGCCACTGGGAATCTCGCAGTCAGGCTGCAGACACACTGGGGACTCCCTTATTTGTACCAACAACAAAATGAAAGCTGAGCTAAACCTGGGGATGTGCACAAACAGCTCTTGCAGGGCCTGGAGGGGAGCAGCTAGGGGCTGGCAGGAGCTAGGGGCTGGCAGCAGGCTCTTACCAGCTGTTGCTGGGGGCAATCCACCTGCGAGTCCCTGCGCAGACTCTGCCTTAGAATCCTGCCCTTGCTTTTCCCCATATACTGGAGTTTTGGAGCTTAAAAGCAGCAAGACTTGGGGCCGTGACCTGTTCATAGGAGCAGAGACCTGGGAGAAGGATGCTGCCAGGTCTGGAGGAATCAGGACATTGCACAGACAGGCAGTGCCACCTCTCTTGGGAACATTGTGGTGGCAGGGAGAGGAGCCCTGCTCCAGCTGCAGAGTGTAGAGCTGGTAGTGCTGGCCATTCCCAGAGCCATTCCTAGAGCCATTCCCAGGGCCGGTTCTATCTGCTCCTGGGGAGCTGAGAAGATGTAGGAGAACAAGTCCCTGTGGTGGTGTAGGTGGGTCTTTAGTGGACAGGGATGTTAGGAGCTCGGCTCCACTAAATCTACACTCTGACTTTCAGGCTCCAGTGTTCTAGGAGAAGCCTTGGGTGCAGGATCAGTCCTGTCCTTGCATCCTGAGGAGAAACAATGCTCATGGGAAGAGACCACAGACATTGCCTTGTTCCTCCAGCTATCCACCAGCTCTTGCCTATACAGAACTCTGTCCTGGCCTGGATCAGGAATAGTGTGGCCAGCAGGAGCAGAGAAGTCCTTCTGCCCTCATACTCAGCACTGGTTAGGCCACATCTTGAGTCCAGTTCTGGGCCCCTCCATTTAAGAAAGATGTTGTGGTGCTGGAACCTGTCCAGAGAAGGGCACCAAGGCTGGTGAGGGGCCTGGAGCACAGCCCTATGAGGAGAGGCTGAGGGAGCTGGGGGTGTTCAGACTGGAGAAGAGGAGGCTCAGGGCAGACTTCATTGCTCTCTGCAGTTACCTGAAAGGAAATTGTAGCCAAGTGGGGTTGGGCTCTTCTCCCAGGCACCCAGGGACACAGCCTCAAGCTGCCCCAGGGCAGATTCAGGCTGGATGTCAGAGAGAAGTTCTTCACAGAAACAGTGATTGGCATTGGAATGGGCTACCCGAGGAGGTGGTGGAGTCCCCGTCCCTGAAGGTGTTTAAGAGGAGGCTGCATGAGGCACTTAGTGCCATAGCTTAGTTAATTAGGTGGTGTTAGATTGGAGCCCATGATCTTGAAGGTCTTTTTCAACCCGATTAATTCTGTGATTCTGGGAACACCGTGGCCATCCCACCTTACCATACCACACTGACTGCAGACCTGTGATCCTCTTGGGAACAGGGAGCAATCCACCCTTTGGCTCCTAGATCCAGAGGCTGGGATGCTGTAGGCTCTTCCGCTCTGTCGGCCTCTGAGCTGCGGTCTCCAGAAGCTGCGGGTGGGAAGGACTGGAAGGACTCAATTTCTCCAGCGTGCAGGACAGAGGCACAGCCCTGCAGCTGCTCTGCTCAGCTAAGCTCTCCTGGGGGCCTCGGACTGCGTGGAGATGCCTCAGACTATTCCTGGCTTCGCGGAAGGGCTGTTCTATGGCATCCTCCCATCTTAAGCGTCGTCAAGGGTGGGACTTAGGCACTGTCACTAAGTTCATATAAAACATGATGGATCTGATTGTAATCCGTGGAGCCCACGTAAAGAGATTCTCTCTAGGCACCTATAAAACATGCTGGGATTCGCAATTAAAATACCTGGGAGGTGACTGTGTGCCCGCAACCAGCCTTCCCCTCCCCTCCCTCCCTCCCTCCCTCCTCACTTCAGAGCAGCTGGGTCTAACCCCTCTTTTGCAAGAGCCGTTTGAATAACAAGCTGCCTTCAAAAGGAATATATTTAGAGCAGAAGGGGTCCTCCCCACCCCACAGCACGCTCCGAGTGTTTGAACGATTTCAGCTGGCTTGGCCACGGCTCCCTGTGATATCATGGTGGGACCATTTCTTTCTGGATTTGCTGCGCCCAGGCTGTGAGGGGCTGGCAGCTCTGGCAGCCCCCATCAGGGCAGCCTCGCACACTGCTCTTCCAGATGGGCCCGGGGCTGGCAGGCTGCGTGGAACCTGCCTTGCGTGGGGGTGTTCCCTGTGCC
Source organism: Psilopogon haemacephalus (assembly GCA_013396835.1). Lineage (NCBI taxonomy): Eukaryota > Metazoa > Chordata > Aves > Piciformes > Megalaimidae > Psilopogon > Psilopogon haemacephalus. The sequence continues at coordinate 152,921 of VWZI01021176.1, read as the reverse complement.
AGCCCCAAAGCTGGGCTGAGCTGCCAGTCTGCAGGCTGCTGGTCACCTCGTGCTGGTCAGCCTGCCATGGTCGCCCTCGGATGCTCACCCTGCGGTGGTCACCCAGCAGTGTTACCCAGCGTGGGTTACTGTGGCATGGCCTTAGGTGGGCAGTTCTGATGGCTCTCGACATGGTGTTTTCCCTGTTAGCACACGCGTGTGCGCCTCAGTATTGGCGAGGTGTCCCCGTGGGGTGGGCAGGGGTGAGGTGTCCCTGTGAGGTAGGCAAGGGTGAGGTGTCCCTGTGGAGAGGTGAGGTGTCCCCGAGGGGTGGGCAGGGGCGAGGTGTCCCCGAGGGGTGGGGAGAGG
>VWZI01021176.1:140927-152345 GCA_013396835.1 Psilopogon haemacephalus | reverse complement strand
CCGAGGGGTGGGCAGGGGGGAGGTGTCCCCGAGGGGTGGGCAGGGGTGAAGTGTCCCCGAGGGGTGGGCAGGGTTATTGAAAACCCAAAGTCCTCCCTAGAGAAGAGCATTTGCTGTGCTCACCTCAGCAGTTGCCCTGATTTGTAACTGCGGCAGGCAGAGGCTGGGAGAATTTTCTGAATGTCAAACGAATATTGATCTCCTCGTTCCCGAGAGCACTGCCCCTCCACCCTGCCAGCCAGGTGACTCCTGGCAGAGCAGCTTTTGCCCTCTCCCTGGGGAGCAGCTACCTCCCTGCCTTCCCCTGATGGAACCAAACCAAGTTTCTCCCCGTTCTCTGCTGGTTGCAGATGTTCACGAAGCTGCGAATCGACCACCCTGGAGCTGATGGGTTTTAGGCTGGGTCATGTTCAGATGCCTGTGAGTGTTTCAGCGAAAGTGAAGCGGCAGTTTATGGGCAAAAGGTCCCCGGGAGCTTTTCTTTCCCGTTACAAACACCCCTCTTCTGACCAGGGCCCCAGCCCCACCGGCTGAGCGCTGGAGGCTGCACGACAGGAGGCAGAGAGGAGCTCTGCGGGAGGAACCTGGGCTCCTGCACATCTGAGCATCACATGCCGAGCATGCTCCTTACAAGGGCTCCTTTGTTCCCGCGAAGGGCTCACCTGAGCCGTGGACTGCTCCGGGGGGCTGTAATTAGCAGCAGGATCCCGGCCATGCTCGTCTCCCCTAAGGCAGCTCCCATCGTGTCTCTGCAGCTCTCCACATTTTTTGCCCAGGTGGTGAGGCCAAGGGGGTGGTACAGAGGGATGAGCTCTGCTGCTCCCACTGGCCCCCCTCATCTTCCCAACGCCTGCGGCTGGCAGCCTGGCTCCACAGGGACAGCAGCACGGGGGGGCCTTGGCTTCACAGTGCGGGGAGAGGTGCAGAAAGAGCTGCACTAAGCCTTCAGTGGCTCTTCAGAGCCTCCTTGCACACTCATCCAAAGAAGCCTGGCTGCAGCGCAGCCCTGGGCTGCTGATGTTGCAGCCCTGTTTTTCAGCAGTGTCTGCAGAGAAAGGCACCCCCAGGGATGGCTCCTGGGGTGGGGGAGGCTGACTCGTGTTGCTGCTTCTGTAGCTGCTCAAGACCAGGGTGGGCTGCTTTGCTGTTGGAGATGTTTGACTCCATCTTGCTTAGGTCATCCTACCTCTTCTCTGTGCTCAGAGTGAACGAGGTGCTGCCTTGCACAGCTGAATAAAGGGCATCCAGGTAAAGACCATGGCATGGCCAAGGGGAAGGCAGAAGCTTTGTACAAACTACCCAAGGGCAGGCAGCTGAGCAGTGAGCTGAACCTGTTGCCAGTGCAAGGTTCCCCTCCATATTCCCACAGGAATCCTTAAGCCTGTGTTTTAGTAGAGAGGAGTAAAGGCTGCTCCTGGTTGTGAGGGCACAGAATCCTCTGCCCATCCTCTGTGCCCAGCACTGCCCTGTGGGGCACAGCAGGGACGAAACGCAGGACACTTGGGGTTCTGTGCTTTGAAAAGTGTCTTGCTGGCTCACTGGAGTGCTGGATTTAGAAGTCCTTGGATTTAGTCCAGAATGGTTAGTACCTGCTGGTCTTGGGAGTCAGATCTTGTTTTCACAAATGAGCTGTGCTGGGATGCAGGTGGTGCTGCCTGATGTGCCTAAGTTGGGACATTGGCATCCGCACTGGGATGGGTCAGAGCTCTGGAGATAGCTCTTCTTTGAGGAACATTTCGTGTCATGGTGGGCACTGGCATCTGGAACTTGTTCAGAGCCCTCATTGCAGTCAGATTCCAGCCAGGCTCTCTGCTTAGTACTCTGAACTGGTGGCAGTGGTGCCATCCCTCCAGCCATCTGGGGATGGTGCTGGTCCCATGGGGACCACAGTGGGTCTGTCCTGGGACTTCTGCCACCCAGCCCGGCTTTGGGTGACATGGGCAGCTGGGAGGAGGCAACTGCCTGGAGGCTTCAGCATTCTCTAGCCAAGGCTTTTCATCCACACACCAGAGACAAAGGGATGTGGGAGAGCAGGGATGTGCAGCAGGTGTCAGACGGCAGGACCTGGGCTGCTTGGGGCTGTGCTGGTCTCTGTCTCTGGTGTTAGGTGGAGTCAGCATCCTCTCCCAGATCCTTCTCTCCATCATGGCTGGCTCAGGGCAGGGGCAGAACGGAGCCCTTACCTGAAGCTGCTGTGCCACAAGTGCCCTGCACACATTCTCCCTGTGACATATTGGGGAGTTCTCACAAGAGGCAAAAGAGAAAATCAGCCAGGAGGAAAACGTTAGCCACAGAAAACAGGATTCTGTTGGGTGAGGTTCTGCCAGGTCATGCTTCCCAGCTGAGCCCAGCCTCCCTGAATTGCTGTGAAAATGCTGGGAATTGGGGCTGGGGGTAGGCTGGGGGAGGAGATTCGTTCCTGGAAATGCCCAGGAGAACTTTCTCACCACGGTTCTGCAGGTAAAACCCTGTAACTTTATCATCTTCGAATAACGTGAAAAGAAGCTCCCCCCCTTCCCCATGCTCCCTGGGTGCACAAAGCCTGGCTTGATACCTGCTAACAAAGCCTCTGAAAAGATAAAGAGCAGAGAGCAGGCAGGGGAGCATGCCTGGCAGGCAGACAGGAGCTGGCCAGGATAGGCCAAATTCTTTGGGAGTTGAGTTTCCGTTTGGGCTCAGCTTTCCCGCGGGTTCTATACACCTAAAGAAAACAAACCGTAATCCTAGCTGGGGCCCAGCACTCTATTTATTTCACCTGGTGAAAAGATCTTGCCAATTCCCCCACGCTGAAACCCAGCAGCTGCCCAGCGAGGGACCTGGGGATGTTCTGCATTATGGCAAAGGCGATGCTCAAACTCGGCCCCGTGCGCTCCTGCCAGGACCTCTTTGCGCCTTCTGCCAGGACTCTCCCCTGCTTGGCTGTGTGGCAGGCGTCCTGCTCGCCTCCCCTCAGCCCCAGTAATCCCAGTGTACAAGCTCTAATCCCCAGATTACAAGCGGGGGAAGCGGGCAGCCTCCACCCGCCCGCCCTTGGCAGTTGCAACTTTTGCCTCGCTTTGGGCGAGGAGGAACACCCTGCCCGGGTGGAGATGCTCATTGCTCCTTTCGAGGGCTCAGAAATAGGCTCCCACCCCCTCCCCTACCTTTGCCTTCCTCTTTGCTTTGTCTCTTCCTTTCTCACCAGTGTGACTCTGCAGCAGCTGTGAGCTGGAGGCTTTGCTGGGCTGGGTGCATGTTGCCAGCCAGATGCTGGTCGCGCCCATCTGCCTGTTGGGCTCTCACGCCAGGCAGGGCAGGCACCTACCCTTGAGTGCCATGAGAGTGGTGAGACCCTGGAATGGCTTGCCCCAGGGAGGTGGTTGAGTGCCTATCCCTGGAGGTGTTTAAGGCCATGCTGGATGAGGCTGTGGCCAGTCTGATCCATGGTAGGGTGTCCCTGGGCATGGCAGGGGGTTTGGACCTAGATGATCCTTGTGGTCCCTTCCAACCCTGACTGATTCTATGATCCTATGGTTCCTCCATGCTGGAGTGGTTGGAGATGATGAGTGAAGCCACCCAAGCTGCTCACCCAGGGGTGCAGCCTCAGTGCAGTGGCAGCTGCTGTGCAGGGCCCTGCAGGGATGGGACCTCCCATTCCCACTCTGCACACCGTGGGGTAAGCTGCAGCACGGGGTGGGGGGCAGCAGGCAGCTCCTCGCAGCAATGCTCCCACCAGCAAAACAAGAGCAGTTGTGTTTCTAGTGAGTAAGGAGACAAAAAGCCAAACATTTTCCACTCTCATTTCTCTTTCCTGCGTTTTGTTACTGATACCTCCCCGTGGGCATTGGAGCTCTGACAGATGAGCTCTGCAACGGATTAAAGGGTTTCTGTGCTCAGCTGTCAGAGGTTGCTGTCCCTGAGTGGGATGCTGCAATCAGATCCTGCCTGTGCCCCATCCTGCTGCCCTGGCCTGGGCACCACTCCTGCTGGGACAGGGCAGGGGTGGAGCAGGCACTGAGGCTGTACCCTTGACCGTCCCAAGCCTCCCCTTCCATGGTCAGGTTTGCCCTCAATTGAACTTACTCTTTTAGATGTCCAGGGAGGTGGCTCTAAAATCAACCCCTCCGAGGTTCTGTAGCTCTCATCTTGTGGCCAGGTAGAGGAGAAAGTGATGACCACAGGCTCACAGGATGTCAGGGGTTGGAAGGGACCCAAAGAGGTCATTCAGTCCAACCCTCCTGCCAGAGCAGGACCAGACAATCTAGCTCAGGTCACAGAGGAACATGTCCAGACAGCCCTCGGCCTATCCCAGGGAGCAAGTGAGAAGAACCTGTCCCCCAACTCTTGACCCCCCAGCCCTCAGATGTTTATAAACATTGATTAAATCCCTTTTCAGTTTTCTCTTCTCCAGACTGAGCAGCCCCAGGTCCTTCAGCCTCTCCTGCCCAGGCAGTGCTCCACTCCCCTCAGCATCCTTATAGCCCTCTGCTGAACCCTCTCCAGCAGATCCCTGTCCCTCTGAAACTCGGGAGCCCAAAACTGAAGACAGCACTCAAGATGAGGTCTCACCAGGGCAGAGTAGAGAGGGAGGAGAACCTCCCTTGATCTGCCTCTGCTTGGGTGCTGTGGGAGCAGGAAGAACTCTTGGGAGGTCCATCATCTCTTGGAGGCTTGAATTGCTGCTGAGAGGGCCACTAAAAGGTCCCTGGTGCAATCTTACCTCTGTGATGCAGCACCAAGGAAAGCCCAATGCTCATGGCAGCCTGCTCCTGCCTGTCCCAGTGCCACCTAAATCCTCTTCTCCTCCCTGCAGAGCCCCTTCTGCATCCCCCTGTAATTAGTCATGCTCAGAAAACAAATATCTGTGGTATTATCGCAATAATTTCAAGCTCTCTCTGGAGATGGATGCTGCTGACAACATCTCCTGAGCTGCTTCCCAGGCTGATAAAGTCACCCAAGTATGCAAAGGGAAGAATGGTGTGGAGATACCATCGGCATTTCCACCAGACATCAATCCTTACATATGACCAAAGGGAAAGGACCATTCTCCAGAACTCCCACTCACTGCAGCTTTCAGCTGAGTCACGTTGGAGCTGCTGGGACACTGTGCTTGGATTCACTTGGTGGGCTCACCAATGACCCGAGGGCAGGTCAAGTCTGCTCCCTGCTAGCCCCAGAGTGCAGCAGCAGAGGGTCTGTGGGGCTGTGCCCTGTGTTGGTGGCAGCCCTGTGCTGCAGCACCTCCTCCCTGGGGAGATGCTGTGTGGGTTCTGTGGCACTCTGAGGACAGCCCAGCTTAGCTGGTATCATTTCTAGCAACAACAGTCTCCAGTACTGAGAGAGGAAAAGAAACTGTTGGGTGTGAATGCTTGACCTGTCCTTACATGGCCCAAAGGTGAACTTTTTACTTCCTTGCGGATTGCTGCCCAAGCCTCTATCATGTGTCTGGAGACACCTGAAGAAAAGTGTCCCTTCTGGGGATGTCTCTGGCCAGGAAAGCAGAGGGAGGTGCTGTTCCCACAGGAAAAACCCTCAGAGCATCCCACAGAACCTTGTTTCCACACAGTGAGTTTTCTACCTTGGCAGGATTGAGGCCACCAATGCACAGCTCTGCACTTTCTGGACCACAGGGATTGGCTGTGCCATGCAGCACCTCTGTGGAGCTCTGCATGAGGGGAAAGAGGTGTCCAAAGGCCCAGAGGGGATTTCCCAGAGAGGAGCTGCAGGCTCAGGGCAGGGGCAGGCTGCCTGCTGTGCAACTAAGCTGGGCTGAAACTTGGTACAGATGGCCTGGATAAGGGGCAGCAGGGCAGCAGTGGGGTGTGCCACCCCCAGAGGAACTGCAGAGGAGGAACCAACTCACCTCGTCCCACTGTGTTTGGTGTCTGCCACCCCCAGAAGAACTGCAGAGGAGGAACCAACTCACCTCATCCCACTGTGTTTGGTGTCTGCCACCCCCAGAGGAACTGCAGAGGAGGAACCAACTCACCTTGTCCCACTGGAGGGGGACAGGGGCTGGGAGATGCTGTTTGGAGGAGCAGGCAGAGCTTGGCAGCTGTGTAACTCTTGCCAGCTGAGGCAGTTGTGGGCTCAGGAAGGATGCCAGCAATTACCCTGATTGGGGAGAGCTGTAATCAACCTGCAGTGCTTTTCAAGCTCTTGGAGTTCTAGTCCAGGCCACTCTATGCAGCCACTCCTCCATTTGGTTCTCATTTATCTGCCTCTTCAAGCACAACCTCCTCTGCACCTTGCCTGGCATTGTCAGCAGTGGGTCCTGGATGTGGGCATCTGCCAGGGGCAGCTCTGGGACAGGTTCCACCTGTGGGGGCTGGATGAAGCTGTTGTCACCTTGGCCTGGTGGGCACAGAGAATCCCAGCATGGAAGCTGCCATCTCTTGGGCATCCTTAGGGTCCACTGTGAGCTCATCATGGATGCCCACAAGCTCTGCTGCCCTTGCTCTGGGAGCTTGCTGGGTTGACTTGCCTGCTTGGAGAGCACAATGTGCTGCCAGATCCAGGTGGTAGCATTCGATGTCTTAGCCCCCTCAGTCTTTCTCTGACAGAATCACAAAATCATTTTGGTTGGAACAGACCTTTCAGATCATTGAGTCCAGCCAACCCAGCACTGCCAGGACACCACTTGCACCATGTCCCTCAGCACCACATCTCCACAGCTTTGAAACCCCTCTGGTTATGGAAACTCCACCACTGCCCTGGACCCCCTGGGTTGGGGCTCGACAAACCTTGGGAGGAGGAAATTTTTCCTCCTATTCAACCTAAACCTCTTCTGGTTCAACCTCAGACCATTTCCTCTTGTCTTGTTGCAAATGGAGCTGGTGCTTGCTTTAATGCCCAGGTCTGAGGATGGGCTCAGGGGAATGAGGATGACAGGAACCAGTGGCTTCAGTCTCCTTATCCCCACTTGTTCTTGCCGAGGTGTGGTGATGCTCCTGCCTGTGAGCTGCTTCTTGGCTCCACAGGGCACCACGGAAAGAAACCCGTGCGAGCTGATGAGCTCGTAGGTTTGTTCATCTTCTCTCTCTGGTGATTCAGTGTGTGTTTTAACATCTAAAGGGGCCTCCTACACACATGATGTCTCTATTGTATAAAAATATCAGCCTTGGTATTTCCAAAATATCTCCAGTTCCAACGGTTCCCTGCAGCCAGGCAGAGCTCCAGCCACCAGTGCCACCGCCGCTCGGAGAGTCAGCTCCAGCCCAGCTGGAGCACCACTAACATGTGCAGGCAGGAAAGTGCTGCTTGTCCTTCAGCTGTGCAACAATGTTTGCTGCAACAGGGGCACATTCTCCACCTGCTGATGAGCTGAACCCGGCTGTGACTGAAGGTAGTTGCTGAGACCAATGCAGGCTCTGCCCTGCTAAGCACTCCCCAGCCAGGGGATTTCAGGCACTGGAATGAGCTGCCCTGGGAGGTGATGGAGTCACTCACCCTGGATGTGTTTAAAGGTGGTTTGGTTGTGGTGCTTAGGGATGTGGTTTTAGGTGAAGGGTTATAGGTTGGACTCGGTGATCCTGAGGGGCTTTGCCATCCTGGATGTTTCTGTGATTCTGTGGTTGGTGTTCTCCAAAGGGAGCCACCCATCACCTCTTTCTTTGTTCTCTAAGCCTGCTTGTGGGCTGGTGGGATGTGTGGGCTGGTGGGCTGGGTGCTGCACAGCCACTGTTGTGATCTTCACTCCCAAAGGGCTTTCTATGCCTGTGCCTGGGTCAGGGTCTGGCCAGCAGCTCCCTGGCTTGATTTGGTGAGTTCACATCCACAGGTTGCTCTGCTACTGGAGCTGGGACTCTGGACAGGCTGAGCTGTCCCTGGCAAGCAGCCTGGTGAACACACTGCTGCCTCTCCTCCGTGGATCCTCTGGCTGGGAGCTTGATGTACAAGATTCTTTCCCCACAAGTACCTTTCTTAGCTTAAATCTTCAGCGTCAGCTGAGCAAGGGTGAGTGTGGCTTGAAAGGGACATGTGGCCAATAGCACTACTGCTCTGCCAAGGTGACATTTGGCTTGATGCTTTTCAGGGCATGCTTGCTCAGATGGTGGCTCAGATCACTGGGTGGAGAGGACACACTTCAGTCTTCCCCACATGGGACCAGCGTGGCTGGGTAACTGTGGTGAAATTGGTCTCTTGGTGGTTCAGTTATTTCTGATTAACTTAAATACATTGAGTCTGGGCAGAGCTGGGCTGTGGTCTCTGCACACTCCCTTGTGGTCCCAGGCATGGTGGTTGCTGGTCCCTGTCACTGCCTGCCTGGAGTCCCTGCTTGGATCTCTGCAAATCCAAGGTCCCTGCCTCCCTGCTCACTCAGATCCCTATCCACCTGGGATCCTTGCCTGCCCAAATCCCTGTTCACCTATATCCATATCTTCCCATATCTCTGTCTACTTGGGATCTCTGCCTATCCAGACTCCTGCCTGCCCAGATCCTTGCCCACCTGAGATCCTTGCCTGTCCAGATTCCTGTCTACTTGGGACCCCTGCCCAGCTGGGATCCTTGCCTGCCCAAATCCCTGTTCACCTATATCCATATCTTCTCATATCCCTGTCTACTTGTTATCTCTGCCTATCCAGCCTGCCCAGCTCCCTGCTCACTCAGATCTCTGCCTACCCGAGATCTTTGCCTGCCCAGATCCCTGTCTACTTGGGACCCCTGCCCACCCTGATCCTCTTCCCACCTGGCATCCTCATCCGCTGCATCCCTGCCTACCCTGACCCCTGTCCATCCATCCAGCAGCGAGCCTTAGACTGAGCGATGGCAGGGACGGTGGCACAGGAAGGGAGGGACAGGAAGGAGCCTCCTCTGCCTCTCGGGCTGTTGAGGGCTGGGGCTTCGTTTCTGCCCGGCTCCTGCTGTCCCATGCCAGTGGCCGCGGCTGTTCCCCGGGGGGCGCGGAGGGTGCTGCGCGCTGCTCAATGCCAGGCAGCGACCCCTATAGCTGAGGTTACTCGAGAATTTCTATAGGCTGAACATTTTCCCAAACATTCACCTGCTGGGCTTAAATTTTCCATGCCTGTTGTTCGCCGGAAGGTGAATTGTTTTCAAGCTTGAGAAAAATTCCTCTGGCTGGGTCTGAGTTATGGGAGAAGAGAAAATTCTCTCTTCCCACTGGAAAAATCTGTAGCTACTTTCGTCGTCCCCCTCCCTTCTTCTTCAGACAGGGCTACAGAAAAAAAAAAAAAAGAAAAGAAAAAAAAAAAAGTCTGGAGTGTGAAAGGCCTCGAAACTTGGCCTGAGCTGAGCTTTTCTGCAAGCCAAGGACCTCAGTGGGAAGATTAAAGTGAAGGGAAAAAAGGGATAAGAAAATGGGAGCCCGGGCAGAAGGGTCTAGGGGAGGGCACAGCTCTGTCTGAGCACGCTCCTGCTTTCCATCGTTGCTCTTTTCTTTTTTTCCAGTGATGCTTAACTCAGCTCCAGGAGCTCTGCCATCCCAGAGCCAGCCTGAACAGGGCTGCAGGTCCTGCTGTGGTGCCTGGGGGCTGGTGATGCTGTGGGCACGGTGGGCGGATAGGGTTGGTGTTCAGCCCCATTCTGAGACTGGGACAAAAGCATCCTGTGCAGCAAAGCCAGGAGGGGTGAGTGTGCTTCACTGCACCCCAAGCAGCAAATTCAGGAGGTGTGAGTGTGCTTCACTGCACCCTCAGCAGCCCAAGGCTTTGTCTCCCCAACCATCTCTCCATGCTGCAATCTTTATCCAAAGCTTTACTCAAAGGCATCAGTAGGAATGATAAAACCAAAGGGTGTGAACTTCCCCTTTTTTAAAGCATACAATTAACTGGGGACAGAGCTCTGGCTCTGATGGGGACTCTGGAAATTCTCCTTAATGATTCCTTCTCAAGTTTGTTGTTTGCTTGTTGTTTCATCTCCCCCCCCCCTCCCCCAGTTAGAAGTCACAGGCAGAGATGTTTGTTGCTGAAGCTGCACCACTAAATGAAGGGTTGGATTTTTACACTTTTCTCCTCTTAAAGTAAAAGACAAATTTTTCTGGTTCAGTGTGCAGTAAATGGGACCAGACAGAAGCTCCTGTAGGAATATGCACATCCTTGGACCTGTCTCTTTGGCCCTGGAAGTCTGAAAGGTGCATTTGGGAGAGAGAGACCTGCGGAGGAAGAAGTTCTTCCCAGCAAGAGTGATTTGCATTGGAATGGGCTGCCTGGGGAGGTGGTGGAGTCCCCATCCCTGGAGGTGGTTAAGAGGAGGCTGCAGGAGGCACTTAGTGCCATGGGTTAGTTAATTAGAAGGGTTGGGTGATAGGTTGGACTTGATGATCTCAAAGGTCTTTTCCAACCTGGTTAATGCTGTGGTTCTGAGGCGTGGCTGTGGTTGTGTGAGCAGAACACACGTGTGCAGTCTGCACACACACACACACACACACACACACACATGTGGGTGGCTGGTGGCTGCCAGCAGGTCTCCAGAGGCTGAATTTGCTTGTGTCTCACACACACTGCTCAGTGCTCTCAGGAGCTGTGCCTGCCTGCCTGCCATGGGTGACTGCTGGCCCCGGTGTTTCCTGGCTTTTGTGAAGTTATGCAACCATGAGCATCACATTCCTGTCATTTTTGGCTGCTGCCTTGGGCTGGCAGGTATTTTTTTGAAGGATGGGTGATTCCTGCCTAGCCCCCAGCCCTCTCTGCTCCAGCAGCCACATGCTCTGCTCTGCCTCTCGCTGCAGGTGTGATGGGAGCTGGCTGCTGCTCCCCCTGTGCAGGGGTGGGGGTTCCGCAGACCTGCCCTATCCTGCCCTGCTCCCATCACAGCTGCTTGGGCCAAACCTCTCGTGAAGGGGCTGTAGGAGCAGGGAAGGCTGCTGGTACCACACTGGGTTACCCAATCTGCTCATACCCTCCAAGTCATCCTCTCCCAGGAGCAGGCTGCTCATTCCCACCCTGGATCCAGCTGGAGAGCTGATCCTTACATTGTGGCACTCGGGAAGGGTCAAGCTCTCTGCCTTCCAGCTCGTCCTCCCCTGCTGAGGGAGGGGATGCTTTTGTGCTGCCCTAATCCCGCTCCCAAGTGATGAGTCTATCAGTTTCCTAGAAGGCCTTCCCTTGCCATTCCCTGCTTTTTAATTCGTGGAGCACCGCTCCTCCAGCTGCTCCCCAGCATCGCAGGGAAAAGGAAACAACATCTGAGAAGTGCCTGCCCCCTCCATCCCCGAGCTGGTGGCAGACACAGTCCTTGCATTGTGCCCAGCTTCTCCCCGCTTGCCAGCTCACGGGAGGGGCAAAGAGGCTCTTGAAGTGGTTTTTATTTTTTTTTTCGGGGGGTGGAACAGAATGAAGCTTGTGCTGAGAACAGCAGAGGGATTTTAGTCACTTCTCGAAACGGGGAAAATTGCCTCATTTTTTTTTTTTTCCTTCCCAGCCTTTGCCCTGCAATCCCACACTTCCTCAGCTCTGTGTAGGGATTAGTTCATACTTTTTT
>VWZI01021176.1:105227-119606 GCA_013396835.1 Psilopogon haemacephalus | reverse complement strand
CTTCCTCCTTCGTGCTTCCATGTTTGGAGCCCCCCCCCCACCTCCCCCTCTATTGTTCTCCTGCTCCCCCTCCTTGTTTCCCTTCTCCTTGGACTCCCAGATCCAGAGTTCAGCTTGGCAGGCTGAGTGTGGTGTCTCATCTCCCACGTTTGGGGAAGTCAGCCATGGAATTATCCTATAATGTGGAAATCATACAATTTCTCTCTGATCTTCCCCAAGCTTAGCATTTCATCTCGCTTATACTAAATGCAGCATGACTAAGTAGGCAAGAAAGGGATTTGAGCCCTTTTGTTACTTAAAATGTGAATTAGATGTTCCTGAGGGAAGTTTGTGTCGCATTTGCAAGTTAAAAACCCCGCATCAATTATCTGTACAGGGACCCCTTCCAGTGTGATGGTGGAGGAGGGGCAGAGCTGGTGCCTCCAGAGGACCCACCACCCACTGAGGCTGTTTGGTTGCAGGTGGCATTGTTATTCCAGGCTGGGATGTGTTGTCCTGCTCAGAGGAGGGTTGGGTTTGAAGCCAGATCAGCTTCAGCTAGAGGATGCTGTCCTGGTTTTTGTGAATATTTCCAGCAATGGAGCGCCCTTGGTCTGCTCCTGACCACTCTAGCAATGGAGCACTGCGACCTCCATCCAGCTGGGATTCTGCTGCTCCTGCAGACTGGACCCCTTGAGCAGGGAGAAATTTAATGAAGTACAACAGGGGCTAGTGTAGAGTGATGCATCTGGGAAAGAACAATCACATGTATCCTGGGGAGCAGGCTCCCCAGGGAGGTTGTGGAGTCTCCTTCTCTGGAGACTCTGAAGGCCTGTCTGGATGTATTGCTGTGTGACCTAGGTTGGGTGGTCCTGCTCTGGTAGAGGGGTGGGACTCGATGAGCTCTTTGGGTCCCTTCCAACCCCTGACATCCTGTGAGCCTGTGATATCAGTATAGGCTGGGGATATCAGTATAGCTGCTGGAGAGGGGTGAAGGGGAGAAGGACTTGAGATCCTTCCAACCCGATGCATTCAGAGCCTGAGATGAGTGCTTTGGTGCAGCAAGTCCACGTCTCAGCTGGTCCAGGCTGATTTGTTAGGTATTTCACAGAATTAACCAGGTTGGAAGAGACCTCTAGGATCTTCGAGCCCAACCTATTACCTAACCCTTCTAATTAACTAAGCAGTGGCACTAAGTGCCTCATTTAGCCTCCTTTTAAACACCTCCAGGGATGGTGACTCCACCACCTCCCCAGGCAGCCCATTCCAATGCAAATAACTCTTTCAGTAAAGAATTTATTCCTAACGTCCAGCCTAAACCTGCCCTGGTGCAGTTTGAGGCTGTGTCCTCTTGTTCTGTGCCTGGGAGAAGAGCCCAACCCCACCTGGCTGCGACCTCTTTTCAGGTAGTTCTGGAGAGCAACGAGGTCTGCCCTGAGCCTTCTCCCAGGACTGCCTCCCTGCTGCCAGGAGCTCCTGGGTGCTGCAGTTCAGAGGGCAGAGTTAGGGGTGCCCTGATCTATGCCCCAGAGTATGCTCTGTTGTTCTGCATTTAGGATCCCAGATCAGCTCTCAGCAGCAATGTTGTTATTGGTACCAAGGTGAGCTGCTGCTGTGGTCCTGACCGAGCTTTTGCCTGCTGGCTGCCTAAAGACACAGCAGTGATTAACTCCCAGGTAGGGCTGCTCTCTGCTTAAGCTGCACAGCACACAAATCCCACCCTGCCACTCCTTGCATTTCTCATGGAAGCTGGGCTCAGGCCTGGCTGCAGAGCTGATGAAGCAGCGTGGAGATGTCACAGGCACCAGGAGAGCAGCAGCAGCCAGTGCTGGCTCCCAGAGCTCCTCGGGCAGCAACCCATTTCTCACACCAGAGCTGGAGCCCCTGGTCCCCACTTCTCCAAGTGTCAGATCTCATTTGTGCTCAAGCCTCTGCTGACGCCATCTCTCTGGGTAAATTATTCTGTTGCCCGATTGACCTCTTGCTTGCGAATGCTTTGCCCTCGTGTTTAACTTGGATTTTCCCTTTTTCTCTTTTTAAGGCTCTCAGCCTGTGATGCTGAAAATCCCTGTCTCTTCCTATTTTGGGCACCCCCTGTCACTCTGCTGCTGCTGCTGGGCTGTTTCTGTGTGAGACCTGCGGGTCACAGAGTCCTCTGCCTGGAGGCTCCTGGCTGCAGCGTGGTGTGGGGATGTTCTTCAAACGCCCTCCTCAGTGGGGAGCAGCCAGATGTCTAGCAGGTAGGTTTTTAAGGATGCAGGAACCATAAACAGGACTGGCAGCTGCCCAGGGAGCTTTCTACCCACTAAGAGGGAGTTCAGATGCTGGCTCCTCAGCCTGATGTGAGGGGAAGGCAGGCAGGGAGCAGTGGCTCTCTTTGATGGGGGCATCACAGAGCTCGGCTCAGCTTAGCTTGCAGCAGGGACAAGGCAATGGTATTAAGCTGAGAAGGCTCAGAGCACGGCCACTTGAAAATCCCCAAAATGCAAGAAGTGTGCCCAGCTCTTCCTTTCCCTGCCACATCTTCAGCTCTCTGGGTTTGCTCTGGCTGAGCTGCTCACAGGGCTTGGCATCATCTCCCAGCTTGTACATCCCAGCAGGGCTTGGGGGCGTGCTGGTATTGGACAGCAGCCCCCACCCCACAGCTGGGCTTCCACAGGGCAGGACCTGCTTGGTGCCTTGGAAGGCAGCTGGCTTTGTGGAGCTGATCACCAGGGTGGTGTTGGGATGCAGATGTCACCTACCCCAGTGGAGGGACAGGGGTCCCAGCTGCCTGCAGAGCCTGATGGCCAGATGCTGGGAGAAATGGAGGTTTCTTTGTGGAGCTCGGCTGCTGGAGCAGCTGAAGGGGAAGGTTGGGCTCTCCCTCCGGCCCAGCTGTGGTGCTCAGCAGCCTCTGGGAAGGATCCCAGCTGCTGGAAGTGACAACTTGACTCAACAAGCTGAATTGGGAGCTCTTTCCAGTTCCAAACACTCCTTCTTGAGACGAAAAAAGGTTAAAGAAAGCCATCTGCTTCTCGAGTTCAGCAGCTGAGCTGGAGGGTGGGATCCAGGTCCCTTGGGATGGGAGGGAGACACAAATGCTTTGTCTGCCTTTCTGGACAAATGCTCTGGAAGTGTTATCTCTAAACAAACAAATGGTGTGGGAATGAGCAGCGTGGTCTCTCCTTGGCTGTCTCCCTGCAGTGTCCCAGGGTCTTGGCACTCACCAAGCCAGAATGCAACAGTCCCAGAGGAATGACCACGCCGAGCTCCTGAGATCAATGGCTCTGAGAAGCTGGAGGTTTCCTTTGAAAGGAAGTTTCTAATCCTCCTGCTTGGAGTGAAGAAACCTGGCAAACATGACCTCTGAAGGCATGAAGTTAAACAAAATCCATGCTGTGTTGGAGAGAAAGGGGAGAGGGGGGGTTGGTGAGCTGGGGAAGTCTGTTCAGAGGGTGCTGGTGGAGAGGATGAGGATGGAGCTGCCTGCTGCAGGGACATGACCCAAACCACCCCAATGCTGTGGTGCCAGCAGGATGTTCCTGCTTTGCAAGGGGGAGTGTGTAAGATTTGACTACCAAACTCTTAAGGGTCACAGGATGTCAGGGGTTGGAAGGGACACAAAGAGATCAAGTCCAACCCTCCAGAGCAGGATCAGACGATCTAGCTCAGGCCACACAGGAACAAATCCAGGCAGGCCTTAAAAGTCTCTGGAGAAGGAGACTCCATGACCTCTCTGGGGACCCTGTTCCAGTGCTCTGTGACCCTTCCAGTAAAGAAGTTCCCCCTTGTGGTGAGATGGAAGTTCCTGTACTGCAGCTTACATAGAATGGTTTGGGTTGGAAGTAACCTCAAAGTTCATTCAGTTCCATCCCACCTGCCACAGGCAGGGACACCTCCCACTAGAACAGGTTGCTCAAGGCCTCATCCAAGCTGGCCTTCAACACTTCCAGGCAGGGAGCAGCCACAACCTCCCTGGGCACCCTGTGTCAGTATCTCACCACCCTCACTAGAGAGGGCATCCTCTTTAATACCCAGTTTAAATCTCCCCTCTGCCAGTTTAAACCCATTCCTCCTTATCCTGTCATTACAAGACCTTGTCAATAGTCCCTCCCATCCACTGCTCCTTGTCCCATCTCCGGGAGCAAGTGAGCAGAGCCTGACCCCCAGCCCTCAGATATTTATGAACATTTATTAAATCCCCTCTCAGTCTTTTCTTTTCCAGGCTAAGCAACCCCAGGTCCTTCAGCCTCTCCTCATCAGGCAGTGCTCCAGTCCCCTCGTCATCTTTGCAGCCCTCTGCTGGACCCTCTCTAGCAAGAGGAGAGCTGCTCCTCATGTCCTGGAGCAGCCTTACTTGGGGAAGCCCAAACTTCTTCCAGAGGAGCAGAAGTGGAGGAGCAGAGACCTAACTGCTGACTGGAAGCCTTAAACCATCCTCGATGCTCATCGTGTCCCTTTAAACCCGACCTAGCCGGAGTTGCAGAGGGCACTCTTGGGATGGAATTGCTGCCACCTAATTGATTTTGATTTTTATTTTCACTGCAGCAGTGTAATTATGGAAGCCAGCCGTAATTATTGAAACACAACTCCAAGTATTTCATTATTAAAATACCCCCATGACTTATTATTAATTCATTAAATAAATTTGGATTATGCCCCTCAATAATTAATGCGCTGAAGTTTATTCTGCGAACTCTTCCTTTTTACCAGTAATGTGTCAGCTGTTGGGATTAAAAGGGGGAGGGAGGGAGGGAGGGAGGTGGGGGGAAAAGGGAGAAGAAAAATCCCACCAAAGTGCTGGGGAAGAGCAGGTACCCTGTTAGAGAGGGAGGTGGGAGCGGGGAGGCTTTGGTGTGGCTTTAAAACCCCTCTCACAGGCAGCTGTGGGGCTGAGCTGGCTCTTCTTAGCTCAGCATGGGTTTGGGAAGCAGTTCTGAGGTGTCCTGAAGGATCCCTCAGTGCTTCTCTCTGCACCATGAAATCAGGGAGGTTTCAGATGCTGTGGCAGGGGGTTGCTGGGGGAAAGGGAGGTGATGGCAGTTGGGGGTGTGCTGTGGGGTCAGGTTCTCGGAGGTCTTGTTTCTCTCTCTGTGTACCCTCCTTCATTAAGTGAGGACTCCTGGGTGGTTTGGCTTTTGGAGAGCTGAGGTCTCCTGGGGAACCCAGGAGGTGTAGGATGCTGCCTGATGGGTGGCTTTCAAACAGGGGCTGTCCCTTGGGCAGGACACTTGGGTGTCCATTTCTCCCATGGAGGTTGCAGGCTCCATGCGTGTCTGCCACCAGTAGTCCCTCTGTCCTGCCATGTATTTTGGCTCTCTGGCAGTGCTGGAATGTTCCAGATGGGATTTGGGTGCTGGAGCCAGCCCCAATTCTCAGTTTCAACCCTGGCTCCAGACAGAAGAGTGGCTGGAGGCAGCCCAAGGCTTTTGGGGTTTGCTCAGGACCCTGCTTTGTTGGACCTTCCTCCATCCATGGCAGGTCTGGGAGCCTGTGGCAGAGCTCATCTGCATCTGGGCTGCTGCCAGCTACTGCTCCTGCAGGAGGTTACACAAACAGATTGGAAAAGGTCCTCAGGATCACCAAGTCCAACTTAAAGACCTACTCAATAAGGTTCACCCCTAAACTGTATCCCCAAGCACCACATCCAAATGATTGTCACCATTTCTGCAGCACAGGATGGGTCTATAAATCTGAGCTGTCCCACTTAGCAGGGCTGAGCTTCACCCAGTGCATTTGATCTGTTTATAGGAAGGAAAGAGAACAGCACTGACTGAAGAACTGTGTTGGGCCAGACTCTGCACTTGCCACAGAGCTTCAGCCTTGAAAGAGGGGTGGGGGGGAAAGGATTTCAGCAAAATAGTTGTTGTGTTGCCATGGTGACCAAGTTGGAGAAGCAAACAGGTTTCTGAGGGAAGACTGTTCCACTGTTCCCCTGGCATGAGGCTTTCTCCCTCTGCCTGTCTCAGGGCTGCAGCAGACTTGGAGGAGGAGGAAGAGGTGGTGGTGTGCGATGGTTTGGCTGTTATCCANCAGCTGGAAGTTAATAAATGAAGCTTTATATTTACAGCTTTGCACAATCTACAAGCAGATATTTACAATATATTACAGATACTTACAGATACAGATGGTTAAAAAAAAAAGTAATACAGAAACACCACAGCCCCTCCAGAGATCACAGTCCCCAAGAGAGGTTCCCAACCACCCTATCACCTTCCTCCCACTACCCAATCTTATCCCAGTATCTGTCTTATGTGTCAGGTAAGTGAGGAAGATTGGCCAGGGGGGATTAGAAGCAGGAAATTGGTTAGTTGAGCTACACAGATCCAGCTAGAAAGCAGGGAGAGAGAGAGATCAGCAGCCAGAGTGACCTGAAGCAGCTCTGCCTTATCTAGGTTTTGGTTCTTATACATCTTATATGTGTCCAGAGAAGGGCCATGAGGATGCTCAGAGGGCTGCAGCACCTCTGCTGTGAGGACAGACTGAAAGAGTTGGGGCTGTGCAGTTTGGAGAAGAGGAGGCTCCCAGGTGACCTTCTGGTGGCCTTCCAGGATCTGAAGGGAGCCTACAGAAAAGCTGGGGAGGGACTTTTTAAGCTCTCAGGTAGTGACAGGACTAGGGGAAATGGGGCAAAGCTGGAAGTGGGGAGATTGAAATTGGATGTGAGGAGGAAGTTCTTCAGCATGAGAGTGGTGAGAGCCTGGAATGGGTTGCCCAGGGAGGTGGTTGGGGCCTCATCCCTGGAGGTGTTTGGGGCCAGGCTGGCAGAGGCTATGGTCAGGCTGATCTAGGGTAGGGTGTCCCTGGGCATGGCAGGGGAGTTGGAACTGGATAATCCTTGTGGTCCCTTCCAGCCCTGACTGATTCAATGATTCTATCTCAACAAACCTAGGAGTGGAGTAGACACAATTTTGTTTTCCTTTCTCGGACTCTAATCTGATTTCTCATTAAATCCCTCCAATTAGCCTCAACCATCACATGGTGACAACTGGGAACTCTCTGCTGTGAAGAACCTGTGAGGCCTGGGGTCACAAAGCTGGAGCCCAGCCCTGTTTATCCTCTTCTTTGCCCCAGCACAGGTGCATAACCAAACCAAACCAAACCAAACCTGCCTCTATGTTAAGTTAGTAGAATTATTGAGAATTAGCTACAAAAGGCAGGGACAAAGGAGCCATGCAAGAAAGCAGCCACAGCCCAGAGAGGCCTGGAGCACTTTGACTTATCTATATTTGGGTTACAACTCTTAAAACAAGTTTGTTTTTTTTTCTTTCTCAGTAAAGCTGTGAGTGTTGTAGCATCATCTGTTTTCATCTCTCAGCCTATAGTCTCTTTTTCTCACTCAAACCCTCCAATCAGTTCAAACCAGCACAGACCTTTGTGCCTTGGTCCATTTTCCTTGGGAACTCTTTCTAAAACAAGATGGAGCTGCTAAAGGATGTGGCACAGCACACCAGCCTCAAGGCTTTCCCCTGGGAATGGAAAAGCCACTCTGGTACCCAGATAACCCAGCAGTGTCTGGGCCATCTGTAAATCTCATCTCCAGCAGCACATTGCTCAGTACATGATTCTCCACTTCTCCAGTAGCCTCTCCTCTGGAGCCTCCCTCAGAGCTTCTTCCCTTTTAGAAGCAGCCATGCCCCCTCAGAGTCTGGGCCATCTGTAAATCTCATCTCCAGCAGCACATTGCTTAGTAGATGCTTCTCTGCTTCTTCACTTCTCCAACAGCCTCTCCTCTGAAGCCTCCTTCAGAGCTTCTTCCCTTTTAGAAGCAGCCATGCCCCCTCAGAGTCTGGGCCATCTGTAAATCTCATCTCCAGCCACACATTGCTCAGTAGATACTTCTCTTCTTCTCCAGTAGCCTCTCCTCTGGAGCCTCCCTCAGAACTTCTTCCCTTTTAGAAGCAGCCATGTCCCCTCATCCCAACATCCCAGAATCACAGAATGTCAGGGGCTGGAAGGGACCTCCAAAGCTCATCCAGTCCAGCCCTGCTGTCAGAGCAGGATCACCTGTACCAGATCACACAGGAACACATCCAGACAGATCTTGAATATCTCCAAAGAGGGAGACTCCACCACTCCCCCTGGGCAGCCTGTTCCAGTGTTCTGGCACCCCCACAGGGAAAAAAAAAAAATCCTCCTCATGCTTACATGAAACTTCCTCTGCCTCATGTTGCTCCTTGTCCTGCCATTGGGCATCACTGAGCAGAGCCTGGCTCCATCCCTCTGGTCCATTCTCCAGCCTCACTCATTGTGTTGTTGGTGAAACAACTCCAGCTCATTTCTTGCCCCCAATTTGCTCCATGCTGGTTTGTGCCACTGAATGGAAGAATCTGCTCTTGGGCTCAGTCCCTGCTGCCTCTCTGCCCTTTGCTATCTCCTCCTTTCCCTGTCCCAGCAAGCCCAAGCCCTCCTAGTGCCAGATCCAACCCCACCAGCTTGCCACGGGCATATGCATCTCCCCTGTCCAGTGCTCATTTATGGACACAATGCCAGGGCTGGAGGGAGTGACAGTGACAGGACATAGTTTGGACACGGTCAGTGGTGCTGGAAAAGAAACCACCTTGTTGTTGGCAGGACAAAACTCACCCCCACCCCATCTGAAGAAGACACAAGCCTGGAAGTTGTGCTTTGTCCAGCTCCCCTGCGCTCTGCAGTTTAATTATCAAATCCTGCTGCAGAGCAGCACTGAGATTCCCCCCTCCAGAAGGCTCCTTTCCTAGCATCCTGCGATTCTCCACGACCTCGGAGGGTAAAGCACTTAAATTGCCCTTGAAGACAAAAAGAGAAAGTCTTGTTTGAGGTGAAGTCAGTATCTATCCAATTTTCAGCTGCCGTCACATCGAAATGAGAAATCTGAGGCAGAGCCAGGCACAAATAGCTGATAACAGACTTTCAGGTGCACCTCTTCACTTATCACTTCTGGGGTCACCTCTGTTTCTAAAGACTTGTTTTCCTTAAAAAAGAGATTGCTTAGGACATTTAACAGTGTGGGGTTGTGATAACAAAACCCTGCGAGGCTTTAGTTTTGTGCCTGGGCTCCTGCAGAGATGTGGATTCCTAACGCCGGTGTTCCTGGAGTTGTTTCTGGAATGATTTCATGGATGGGGTCAGCTGGAGCTGGGAGGGCAGAGCAGCCCCTGCCAGCTCCCTGCCCTGATGCTGCTGGGTGAGCTGGGGCTTGGGCACGGCAGGGTGGTGACATGGGGGTTGGCAGGTCCTTGCTTGTCCCCAGGTATGGCACACTGAGTATTTCTGTCTCTGCTTTGTTCTCCTCCCCCTCAGTAGATACCCTTGGTTCTCCTGCTTAGGTCCTCCTCACCCTCAGTAGACACCCTTGGTTCTCCTGCTTAGGTCCTCCTCACCCTCAGTAGACACCCTTGGTTCTCCTGCTTAGGTCCCCCTCACCCTCAGTAGATACCCTTGGTTCTCCTGCTTAGGTCCTCCTCACCCTTGGTAGATACCCTTGGTTCTCCTGCTTAGTTTCTCCTCACTCTTGGTAGATATCCTTGGTAGATACCCTTGGTTCTCCTGCTTAGTTTCTCCTCACCCTTGGTAGATACCCTTGGTAGATAGCCTTGGTTCTCCTGCTTAGGTCCTCCTCACCCTCAGTAGATACCCTTGGTTCTCCTGCTTAGCTTTTCCTCACCCTCGGTAGAAGCTCTTGGTTCTCCTGCTTAGGTTCTTCTCACCCTTGGTAGAAGCTCTTGGTTCTCCTGCTTAGGATCTCCTCGGCCTTGAGATAGGATCTGCCCCCTCGGAGGGGCTGTGGCAGAGCCCAGCCCAGCTCAGCCCAGCCCAGAGGAGCAATGAACTGGGCCACAACTGGTTTTGTAGCAGGGCGTTTGGCACATGCGGAGCGATGTGCACAGACTGGAGCACAGATTTGTTTAGCAAACAGTAACCTGTGTTTTGTGCATGAATAAATAATCAACCTTCTTTAAAAGAAAGAAAGAAAGAAAGAAAGAAAAAAAACCCAACCCAGCCAACCCAACCCTTTTTGCTGTCTGCAAATGTCCTCTTCCTTTTTTTTTTCTTTTCTTTTTTTTTTTTTTTTTTTTTTTTTTTTTTTTTTTTTTTGCTGGGCACAGCAGCATCCCTGAGCCTCTTGTCAGCATGTCCTGTAGCTCAGGAGGTGGCACCTGTGCTGCTGTCCTCTGCCAGCATTTGTCACCAAATGGACACGGTACCCAGGGGACATCTCCCTCCAAATGCCCATGCTGGGTTTCCAGCCAAGCTGGAGGCTGTGGGCTCTGCTGCCTGCCCAGGTCCATGCCTGCTGCGGGGAGCAAAATTCCCTCACCACCTTTGCCTGCCTGCCGGTTCTGTGTTCATGCTGGAGCACAATAGTTTGCTGGGCTGTGTTTTCTCGTGCCTGCTCCAGCCCAGATTTCTGTGGAACAAGCAAAGCCTCTCTCCCATCTGCTCGTGAGATCATTCCTCCCTCTGAACGATCCAGCTCACAGGAAGCTCTTGTGGACAGGCAGCCTCCAGCCCTGGGTTGTGCTCCATCATTTCTGCCTCCGCACTTAGTTAGGCTCAGGAAGCACCACGGAAGCAGATGTGTCAAGGTGCTGCAGTTGTGCTTGGCTGAGTGAGGTGTTCTCCTCCTGCTCCCCAAACATGTGGCCTGGCAGACTTGTGGGTCTCTTGTCCAGGGACCAACTCCTTTCTCAGGTTAGCCCAGCACCAAAACTCCCAAACACCCTCTGACTTGTGCCACCACTGCCTCTTAGCCTTCTGCTGCCTGATCCAGCTTCTGCCTCGCTCCTTCCCTACCCTCAAACTATGGAGTGAGCTCTGAAGGAGAAGGCAGAAGCCCTGGGAGACAAGCAGGAGAAAGCTGGGGAAATGTGTCCCTGGTGCTGGGAAGTCAGCACAGCCACCAAAGCCCCTGTGCTGGAACAGCAGGAGATAAACACAGGCAGAGGCACTACTCGAATGTGCCTTGCTCTGCTCTCTGGGTTTGGGGAAGCCCTGAGCACTGGATGGCCACTCAGAAAACACTCTTCTGCTGCCTCTCCAGAGCTGTCTCTACTTGCTTGTGAGGCAAAAGGAGATAGTGGAGGCTAATTCCACTATCTAATAGGTCACCACCGCCAAAGCAACCCCGTGGCCTTTTGGTGGGAGGGCAGATGTTGAGTCCTGGCAGCAGTTGATATCTGCAGGAGTTCCTGCCCATGCTGCCTGCACCTAACCCTTGGCCATCCTTTGTTCTTTTCCACTTCAGAAGTGTTTCTCTTCAGGGCCAGAGAGAGGCTGTCAGAACTGGCTCACGATCCCACCCTCATCAGGGATGAATAGGGTAAGAGAAAAGAGAGGAATTTAGGTTATGTGTGACTTGAACAAAGGGAGCCAAAAATGTCACCCCTGGAGAAGGAAAGGAGAACTCTCGAGTGTTTTGGTGCTGTTGTTATTTCCTAGATTGTTTTAAGACACATTTGGCTCCTGCACAGACCTCCTGTGCTTGGCTCCAGTTCTTGACCTGGTGAAAAGGCCTCACTGCTTGCAGGGACCTGTTTCAAGGAACTCCCCTTATTGCTTCATCTGCAGAGTTCAAGCTCCTCCTGCCACTGGCATCAAGTCTCCTTATTCCTGTAATATTCTTGCTCTTGCCAATCAGACATGTTCTTGTTCCCATTGTCACCTCAGGAGAACCTGAGGGTGAGGATGCTCTGGTGAGACCTCACCTGGAGTACTGTGTACCATTCTGGAGCCTCCCCCAACACAAAAAGGACATGGAACTGTTGGAAACAGTCCAGGGGAGGCCACTAAGATGCTCAGAGGGCTGCAGGAGCTCTGCAGCCCGGAGAAGAGAAGGCTTCCAGGAGACCTTGGAGTGGCCTTCCAGTATCTGAAGGGGGCCTACAGGAGGGCTGGGGAGGGACTATTCACAAGGTCTTGTAATGACAGGATGAGGAGTAATGGGTTCAAACTGGCAGAGGGGAGATTTGAACGGGATGTTAGGAAGAAATTCTTCACAGTGAGGGTGGCGAGACACTGGCACAGGTTGCCCAGGGAGGTTGTGTCTGCTCCCTCCCTGGAGGTGTTCAAGGCCAGGATGGACGAGGTCTTGAGCGACCTGATCTAGTGGGAGGTGTCCCTGCCTAGGGCACAGGGGGGTTGGAACTGGCTGAACTTTAAGGTCTCTTCCAACCTAAACCATTCAGTGATTCCATGATTCTATGCTGATATGACCCAGCAAAGTGCAGAGTTCAGTCTGCTCAGTGAGATTTTGAGTCAGCAACACTCCCAAGCTGTGCTGTTTGCTGGGCTCCATCTCCTGGCTGTGATGGCAGAGGAGCAATATCAGCAACCAGTGTCCCCAAGGCGTCTGACCTGGCACCTCCCTGCTCAGCAGGAGCCTCTGTGTGCCTGGGATTGATGGTAGCTCCGAAGTAGTGACCAGAGCCCAGAGAGAGCCTCTTCACTCCATCACCCCTGAGTTTCCAGGGCCAAATAGGAGGCAGAGAAAAGGATCCTCCATATGTGCCTTGCCAAACACTCACAGATGCAAGCCCAGATGGCAGCTCCCACTCTGCAGTACCTTCTCCCTGTTCTTTTCACGGTGTCGGGAGCCTTCCTTGGTATCAGCTGCTGCCTGTGTTTGCTGTTTGTGTGCAGAGACTGGAGCTCCCCTTTCAGCACAGGGATGGGGATGGAAGAGCAGTTATTTGTGCTGATTGCTAATTGGGGTGCTTTAATTTTATTTATTTTTTTTTTTAGCTCTAGCATCAGCAGATCCAACCTTTGAATCTGAACCAAGGATGCGGCCAGGCAGCATTGCTGTGCATTCTGTGCTGCCCCTTGGGTTGGACTGGCACAGCCCAGGCTGGATCCAGCCCATCCCCAGTGTCAGGCTGTTTGCAGGCAGTTCTGCCTGTCTGTACTGCCAGGGGGGTTGTGGCAGCACGTCCTGGGAACAGCTCAGCTGGAGCTCCTGCCCAGCACCGCACCTTTGGGTGGCCAGGGCATGCCAGGACCCATAGCAATCACCCGGATCAGTTCCCATCATTGCAGGCTGGGCACAACACCACAGGCTGCTTCAGTGTCAGGCTGTTTGCAGGCAGTTCTGCCTGTGTGTACTGCCAGGGGGGTTGTGGCAGCACGTCCTGGGAACAGCTCAGCTGGAGCTCCTGCCCAGCACCGCACCTTTGGGTGGCCAGGGCATGCCAGGACCCATAGCAATCACCCGGATCAGTTCCCATCATTGCAGGCTGGGCACAACACCACAGGCTGCTTCACTGGGTGCTTGCCAGGGCAATGCCAGTGACGTCTTGCCAAGGGCCATCCCCCTGCAACCAGGCCATGCTATGCCAACCCAGCCCTTCCTGACAACCAGGGACGTGCTGGGGCACTGAAGCCCTGCTCAGGCTGGCGTCAGCCAGGGACATCTGTGACCCTGCTGCCAGCCCCGGGGCAGGGAATACCTGTCAGCTAGCCAGGGCCCTCAGATGTCTCTTTCTTACGGAGAAGATTTGGGGATAAAAGGTTTGGTGTAATTTATTCCATCAGTAACAGTTAAACATTCCATTGCAATATTGGAAACAGCTTTGCAAGAGCTCAGCGCAGGCAGAGCTGGGAGGACATGGTGGTGAAGCCACTGCCAGGCTGGGATGTCCCTGCCCTGTGAGCTCAGCCCCGTGTGTGGGCACCTGTTGGCACACCCTCTCACGTGGGAGTTTTCCCCCCAAAAAAGTCACAGCCATGGTTCCTGCCACCATTTCCATCAGAGGGAAGCATCACTCCTGCTCTACCTCCCCTGGAAAGTAGCTTTAAGAGTTGGTTGCTTCATAGTCCAAGCTCTGGCAGAACTGCAGATGGTTCCCATCCTCCCCTTCTTACCCTGGTGCTCTGATTACCTGGAGAAAGGCTAATCAGTTTGGTTTTGAGATCCCTGAGTTCACTGAGTAAAGGTGAGGAAGTGGCAGAAAGCTGCAGCTGGGTGCCCAGGGAGCTCTGGGAGACAATCTGGGGCTGGATGACTGAGTAGAAGAGCTTGGGACAAAATCCAGAGCTGGAGGCACTGGGGAGATGGAGACCTGCCACCTGCTCAGGAGTGGCTGATGCTGCCACTGCCTAACTGGTCTGAGCATCCCAGTTCTGGGCCAGCAGCCTGCCTGGAGACCGAGACGCTGAGATGTGGCTGTGCCTGCTGGACTCCAGGCTGTGCATTCCCGGCCCTGACTTCAGAAGCACCAAATTAATCCAATTTAAATAATCAGATCCTGAAAATAGGGCTTGGTAATTGAAATGCTGAGAGATTCTTATGGATAGCATCAGAGGGTGCGGCGCTGTAATAAGCAGCCCCTCTCAGGTGCGAGGAGTTATTGAGGTTGCTCCAGATCTATGACAGTTTAATCAGATCTCGAAAATCAGGGACATTATATTTTGCACCTGCTCATGGGGAAGGGAAAAAAA
>VWZI01021176.1:90496-102737 GCA_013396835.1 Psilopogon haemacephalus | reverse complement strand
GATCTGTATATAATTTTTAAATTTATATTAAAAATATATTTTTTATATTTTATATATCTTTTATATATATATATAAGAAAACCACCCAAATGCATGGAGATTGTTGCACTGCTGTTGGGGGAGCCCTGGGGAAGTGCTCTGTGCAGCCACCGTGGGTGGGCAGCTCCCAAGCAGCTTAGAACAGGCATGCAAATGTTTGCAGCCATCCCCTAACCACCACCACCACCTCCTGCCCACTTAGGGCTGTTTCTTCTGCTGGAAGGTTTGATGAGGAGGCTCAGCTTGGCCTTCTTGGCAGATCCTGAGTTTTCCTTCCTGATACAAGGAGACCTCATCTCTGGAGCTGTGCGTGGCACACCTTGCCCACCTTGGTGCTGGAGCTCAGCTGGATGTTTGGGTGATGTCCCAACAGAGCAGAGGCTCTAAGTCAGT
Source organism: Psilopogon haemacephalus (assembly GCA_013396835.1). Lineage (NCBI taxonomy): Eukaryota > Metazoa > Chordata > Aves > Piciformes > Megalaimidae > Psilopogon > Psilopogon haemacephalus. The sequence continues at coordinate 102,305 of VWZI01021176.1, read as the reverse complement.
CACCCCTGCTGGCCTTGGCAGGGGTGTAGGTGGGAGTCCCCCCAGATCAAGCATTTCGTTGTCTCCCTTTTAACCACATCCAGCAGAGCCAAGAGCCTTGTTATGTTATTGAAATGAATCTCTTTGTGGCATCTTTAGGATCCTGGAAAGGGCATCCCATAGCCAAACCCCCACAGTGACAGCTGAGCACTGCAGCTACCAGCCTGAGTTTCCAATCAGCATTTAGGTTGGATATTACGGGGAAATCTCTTTCCTGCAAGAGTGGTCAGACACTGGAGAAGGCTGCCCAGGGAGATGGTGGAGTCATCATCCCTGGAGGTGCTCAAGAATCATAGAATCATAAAACCATAGAATGGTTTAGGTTGGAAGAGACCTCAAAGATCAGCCAGTTCCAAACCCCTTTGCCATAGGCAGGGACACCTCCCACTAGAACAGGTCACTCAAGGCCTCATCCAATCTGGCCTTGAACACCTCCAGGGAGGGAGCAGACACAACCTCCCTGGGCAACCTGTGCCAATGTCTCACCACCCTCACTGTGAAGAATTTCCTCCTAACATCCCGTTTAAATCTTTCCTCTGCCAATTTAAACCCATCACCCGTCCTCCTGTCATTACAAGACCTTGTGAATAGTCCTTCCCCAGCTCTCCTGTAGGCCCCCTTCAGATAGTGGAAGGCCACTCCAAGGTCTCTTGGAAGCCTTCTCTTCTCCAGGCTGAAAAGCCCCAACTCTCTCAGCCTGTCCTGGTAGCAGAGCTTCTTCAGCCTGCTATGATCATCTTTCTGGCCCTCCTCTGGACTCTCTCCACCAGTTCCACACCTGGACATGGCACTTAGGGACATGCTTTAATGGCCATGGTGGTCGTCAGGTTGATGGTTGGACTGAATGATATTAGAAGTCTTTTCCAACAGAATCAATTCTACGATTCTGAAGAGAACACCCCAAAAGGAGAAAAAAAAAAAATAAAATTAGTTTCTCTGGCTTCATCTCTCCCCAGCAGTGAGAAGCAGTGAGTGAGGAGGGGAAGGGGCAGCCACCAGCACTGATGCTCTGCAGAGTGTCACCACCTCGGTCAGAGCGCGGGAGCAGGGCAGGCACCTCTGACACCTGCCGTGACCCTTTCTGCTGGGCTCAGTTTTGGGCGCGTTGGGTGAGCAGCTCCATTCATCTTGCCTGCAAATGTTGCTTTAAGCCCAGGTGGTTTCAGCGTGAGAGAGTCGGCTCAGAAACGATGCAGCTTCTGACTGATGAGTTCCTTGGCTGCTGCCATCATTCCCCTAATAATTATGCCCATGCACAGCCCTGCGTTTGATTGTGCTGGAAGATGGATTCGTGTTTCCTGCAGGCATGCTGGATGAAATGACTTCCCTTCCAAAGCTCTGCTCGCAAAGTTCCCTTTGTTCCTGCTGTGAAATTCCTGCGTCGAGCAGAGCCCGTTCTGCTCCGAGTCGCTTTTGAACACCATCTGGGTGGGTTCCCTGGGTGCCTTCAGATTGTTCTCAGGATGCAGTCGGCGCTTGTCATTCAGGCTGATGCACAGGCCAGCAAAATAACACCGAGAGGAATGTTTTGGTTGAAGCTGTCAAAGAGAGGAGGAGGAGGAGGAAGCTCAGCCTGAGAGCTGGGCACTCAGGCTGCCTTTCACTTTTTCACGTCCTCGCTCCACACACACGAGTCTGGCTGCCGGGATCAGACCTGGTGCTGATGAAGTCAATGGACTGGTATTGGGTGGCAAATAAGAGAAGAAGAAGAGGAGTCCTTCCCCCTCCTTTTTGCTCCTCCAGTGTTCTCCATGCACTCAGCCCAGCCCTCCCACCCAGCAAGGATCTACTGTACAAGCTGGTTGCTTTTGCTGAAAGGAAAACTGGAGGTGCCTGTGGTGGCCCAGGATAGGCAGAGAAACCTCAAGCAGCTGCCTGGCAGATGATGGAGATCTGTCCCAGCTGCCCTTGCTCTGTGTGCCCAAGCTCTGGGTGCAAAACCCACGTCCAGTAATGGTAGCAGTTAGCCAGGGTGGCCACGATGCAGCTGAGTGTGACAGCTTACACGTTTGCCCTGACCTGGCTGGCACACAGCAAGGAAAAGGAGCACACATGGTGCCAGGCTGCTTTGGTCCAAGGTTTGCCCAGCCTCATGTCCCATGTTTGGCAGGAAGACGGACTGAAAGAATTCCCCACTCAAAACCTGGCAAGATCCAATCTGCTCTCTCATGTCTAGAATAATAGAATCATAGAATGGCTTAGGTTGAAAAGGACCTCAAAGCCCATCCAGTTCCAACCCCCCTGTGCCCTAGGCAGGGACACCTCCCACTAGAACAGGTTGCTCAAGGCCTCATCCAACCTGGCCTTGAACACCTCCAGGGGAGGGAACAGCCACAACCTCCCTGGGCAACCTGTGCCAGTGACTCACCACCCTCACTGTAAAGAACTTCTTCCTAACATCCCGCCTAAATCTCCCCTCTGCCAGTTTAAACCCATTGCTCCTCATCCTGTCATTACAAGACCTTGTGAATAGTCCCTCTCCAGCACTCCTGTAGCCCCCTTCAGATACTGGAAGGCTGCTATAAGGTCTCCTTGAAGCCTTCTCTTCTCCAGGCTGAAGAGCCCCAACTCTTTCAGCCTGTCCTGATAGCAGAGGTGCTGCAGCCCTTTGATCATCTTCGTGGTCCTCCTCTGCACTCTATCCAGCAGTTCCACATCCTTCTTGTGCTGGGGGCTCCAGAACTGCACACAGTACTCCAGGTGGGGTCTGACGAGAGCAGAGTAAAGGGGGAGACACGTGGAGCATCCACGGTCCTTTAGAATCACACAACCATTAAAGCTGGAGAGCATCTCTAAGATCATCAAGTCCAACCTTCTACCCAGCACCTCTATGACCACGTCCCAACGTGCCACATCTACTCCTTTTTTTTAGTATCTCCAGGGATGGTGACTCCACTCCCCAGGGCAGCCTGGGAGCCGACAGCAGTGGTGCTCAGAAATCTCAGAGCTTCCCCAGCCCCAGCAGTGGGTCAGCCCTGCAGCCCGCTGAGTTTCTGGATGAACTGGGGAAGCTGAGACAACTGGGAGGTGATTCTGCCTGCTCCTTACAGTCGCCACCAATTAGCATTGCAAAGAGTTTGGTGAGACAAGGCTCCGGGACCCCGATTTAGAATTAATTTCTGCAGTGGAGCTCTGAGTCCAAGTTAATCACTGTTGGATTTGGGATTACCAGGGTTGTAGGAAAGGCTGCTAAAGCCCCCCTCCCCCCCCCCCCCCCCCCCCTTTTTTTTTTTTTTGTCATGATCCAGCAGCTCACAAGGCTTAGCTCCTCACTGGAGAGAAATGTGTGTGTCAGAGAGTTTTGTGATCCCTATGGGGGCACTGGGGCTGCTGGTGGAGGAGCAGGAGGAGGAGGAAGGAAGGAAGGAAGGCAGGCAGGCAGGCAGGCAGGCAGGCAGGCAGGCAGGCAGGCCCTCACACACGGCTTCATTTTAAAAATGATTAAATTGAAGTTGCACTTAAATTCAAATCAGCCACTCAAATTAACAATTCTAATGCTCCTGATCTATTGATCTGTTGGCTAAGAGCATTTGGAGCAGGCTGTAATTAAACCACAAAAGCCTGGACACCAGAAACGCAGGGGGAACAGCACAATAGCCTGGAGAGAGTCACACAGTTTAGCCTTAACCCATTAAATTCTCTTTTAATTCTTTTTTTCCCTAGGAAAAAAAACCACCCCATATCTTATTTGGGCACTGCCAGGGGGGCAATACCAAAACAGATCCTGTCCTGTCCTTCCCTCTCCAGCCCAATGTGGCAGAGGTGTCCTGTCCTGGTATTACCCCTCTGCCCTGTAGTGATAGAATGAGGGGCAATGGTATTGCCCCCCTGGCCTGTAGTGATACAATGGATTGCAAACCAGGGAAGAGCAGATTTAAATTGGATGTTAGGAACAGCTTCTTTACCATGAGGGTGGTGGAACACTGGAACTGGTTGCCCAGGGAGGTGGTTGGGGCCCCATGACTGGAGGTATTCAAAGTGAGGCTCAACAGGGCTCTGGGCAACCTGATCTAGTTGAGGATGTCCCTGCTGGCTGCAGAGGTTGGGGGGTGGACTGGATGACTTTTGGAAGTCTCTTCCAACACAAACCATTCTATGATTCTCCCAGTGATGCCTCACAGCCCTGTGGAGCTGAGGCAGGATGCTCTCCTGCCTTCCACCTTGCAGGCTTGCAGCTAAAAGCAGCTGCCCCATTCCCTGAGACTGGTGAGGTGAGGCTGGGTGTTTCCCAGTAAGGTAAAAGGCCTAAACTGGGAGATCTACTCCCCAGTGGCCATTTACTTTAAATTCCCTGTTGAGGCTGTGTTGAGTTGTGGGCTGTTTGGTGACTCTTAGCCCATTTCCACCACCACCAACTTGTGTCATGTTGGCTCTTATGTCTACCACTGGCAACCCTTTTTATACCCACTGGGAGAACCGGAGGGCAGCAGGGCAGTGCCTCCAGCTGCCCGATCCCTGCTCCCAGCAGCTCCACAATCTCTCCTCTTTGCTCAAAGCTTTTGGAGCCACTGCCAGTGGAGATGACCAGGTGAGGCCAGGAGGGCTGCAGGCTGCTGGCTTGGGCACCATTTTCCCCCTGCAGCCATTTTCACTCCATACATTGGCAGGGTCGAGCCTCAGCTCCCATTTACGGCTGTTTTTTTTTTCTTCTCCCCAGCACAAGCAGTAATTTTTCCTGGTGCCTGCTCTGCTTTCCCACAACAACCATCTCAGTCTGTTTGTTGATGGATTTCCCCCCTGTGAGCAGTGGGTTTGGTGGGCTTGCACAAACCCACCAGCTGAAGTGGTGGAGGAGGGCAGGAGCTCCTGGGCTGGTGCAAGCCTGGGGACAGCAGCTCTGCCTGCGGCGGGTGGCTTGAGGGGGGTGGCCGCGGTGCTGCTGGGCGTACCAACAGCTCTATTGACCAGGCTGAGACAAACACCAGCCTTAATTCCTGCAACAAACACTTCCAACGGGATGGAAAACTAATTTCTGAATAATTGTTAGGCAAACAAAAGGTTTATTCCTCCCTCTTCTTTCAGTTTTAATTACCAAAGGTTGGCGTTTTCCGTCCGGTTTAAAGAGAAATGAGACAGGGGGAGAAAAAAAAAAAAAAAAGGTCAGAACACAAGGGGCCTCAAACATCTCCAATCCCGTAATGGAGAGCAATCCAAGGCTCTAATATTTGAACAATCAACATGGACTTTTGTTATGAAGACCAACATGTGATGGGAGGAAGGTAAGAGGCTTTTCGATCTATTAGAAAGTGGTGTGCTGGGAACGGAGGGGAAACGATGATGGGAAAATTAAAATTCAGCTCCAGCAGAAGGTTGCAGTGTTCAACTTGCAGCTCAGTGCATCGATCTGTTCCAGCATTTGACTTTCAACCATGACAAAACTGTGGGCAAATTAATTGTTCTCCAGGATATTAGGCATCAGAGTCTATTAATCCTCTCTGGAGTCGGATGCTCCATGAATACTAATGAAACCCCAGCGCTGCAGTCGTGTCTCTCCCGGTCTGGCTCAATGCTGCTGCTGCTGCTGCTGTTGCTGCTGCTGTTGCTGCTGCCATGGGGGGCAGGGGGAGGGAGGGAAGCCCTGGGTGCCAGTCAGCCATTTGCTGCTTTTATTCAGATTTAAGGCTGATTACAACTGGGGAAGAATAGCGTAATGTGGCAAATCCTCCTCCCGAGCTGGGGAGGGTCTGCAAAGCAGGAAAGCCAGAGGCAACAGTGAAGTGCTGCTTCCAGCAGGAAAAGTGAAAGGCGTAAGTTATTCATGCAAATTCGGCTCTGGGTTTCAGACACCTTTTAAGGAAGGGCTCAGGAAATCGTTTCTTAATTGCGCATCTAGATCGCGCTCACTTCGCCCCGCATCCAGGCTGTCTTCTCCCAGCCTGAAGCATGCGGGACAAGTCGTTGGCTTCTCCTTATTGTTTTCCAAACACACGAAATTTCTCTCCCTCTTCTTTCCTCTCGCACTGAGCCCTCCCCCTCCTCTCCCCAAACCTCACAATGCTCTCTTCGGGGAAGGAGCCCTGCTCCCGGAGCCTCGGCAGATTAATACTTAGCAACTAATCTGCATATTTCTCTAAAGGAAATGGAGGCTGCAGGAAAGGGATATTGAAGATGTTTTACCTTCACTAATGCTGCACATTTAAAGTAATCCTCTGGAATTCCAGCACAGCTCTAATCGTCCAAACCCAAGGCAGGGCCGTATTCCCGTGTAATTAATCCACAGGGCATAAAATGTTGCCTGGTTGAAAGTGAATAGTCCTCCAAATATTGGTCCAGCCAGTGTGCCTCAGAGCCCCGACCAGCCAACACGTGTGTGTGACTCCCAACTTCTCCCTCTGGTTCAAGAACCAGGCTGCCCTTAAAGCAGCAGAGGTAGAAGGGGCGAGACGGGCTTTTCAAAACCGGCAGCCCTCCACCGATGACCTGGTGTTCTGCTCTCATCTGATGCACGGAGGTTCCCTGTGGATCGGGATGAGAATATATTATTACGTTCCCCGCAGCCGTCGCCTTTTGTTTCCCCCTCCGCACACAAGCCCTGCATGTGCAGCCCGCGGATCACCGCGGCGCTGGCACCGCCGGTGGAACGGTGCTGGGGCTGGAGAAGCTGGGCAGAGAGAGAGCCCCGGGGCAGGCTGCCAGGCGCTTCGATTGTTTCAGAGGGCAGCCAGCAAGGTGCCACGGATGCGGAGAGTTTGCCCCCCTCCCCGGCCCTGCTCAAACCCGCTGCTTGAGTTCTCCAAGCCACATCGCTTCAGAAGTCCGCCTGCGAGGAGAACATGNGGGGAAGCTTCTCCAAGGCTCCCATTTTTTTTCGCCAGGGTGGAAATGCTGCGATGCAAAGGGAGCAGAGCTGCTCGTCTGCACCCTAACTGAGAGGATATTTATGTCTGTGCAAACACAGCACGCGCCTTCCGCATGATTTGGAGCTAAATGCAGTGTTACTTAATTAATGCATATGTAACACACAAGGCTATTACACCTATTAGAGCTCTTGGACAATTAAAATGCCAGTGGTCCTCTTCCCTCCATGGGGATCTGCGACAAAAGGGCTGGAAATCTTCTCTGGCCAAGAAAAAAAAACAAAAAACAAAACCAAACCAACCAAAAACCCAAACCAGACCCAACAAAACCCAACCCAACTAACAGTCAGAAAACAGTTCTCAGGTGTGCCTCGATTTAGGGATGTAACCAGGTCTTGGTACCCAGCATTGGGGCAGAGTGTGAGGGGTTTCCTGCAGGGAGCTGCTGGAAGCAGGTCATAGCATCAGAGAAGGCTCAGGGGTTGGAAGGGACCTCCAGAGATCATTGAGGTCACATCCTCGGCTCTCTTTATGCTTCCTCTGGGTGCTGCAATGTCTGGAGGGAGCTGTAGCGGGACTGAGGATGATGGTTGGAGTGATGGCAGGACGATTAATGGCAGGCTTTAAATCATCCACACTCCTGTAAATCCCAGCCAGATCTGCTGAAGGAGAGCAGGGAGCTGTGGCTCTCCCATCTCCAGACAACAGCTCCCCACACTCTGCACCCTCCCTTGTAGATTCCTGTCAAGTGCCACTGCCACTGCTCACATAAAGGCTGCTCCTTGGGAATGTGGAGCTGGTGGGGTGACACCCGGGGTGGGATGCTCAGGGTGAGATGCTCAGGGTGGGATGTTCAGGGTGGGATGTCCAGGGTGGGATGTCCAGGGTGTGATGCTTGGGGTGGGATCCTCAGGTTGGGATGTCCAGGGTGGGATGTTCAGGATGGGATGCTTAGGGTGGGATGCTTAGGGTGGGATCCTTGGGGTGGCATGCTTGGAGAAGGATCCTCAGGGTGGTATGCTCAGGGTGCGAGGTTTGTGCTGGAATGCTCAGGGTGAGATGCTCAGGATGGGATGCTCAGGGTGGGATGCTCCTGTGGGCAGCACTGGGGCAGCTGGGGAGGCCCATGCTGGGGCTTGGCATGCAAGCTGCCTCCCGCCCTGCTCCGCATTACCCAGGTCCTGCCTCCCATTTCAGAAAAGCTGACTTCAAATAAAAGAGCTCTTTGAAAAATCACGAGGCATTTTATTCATGATTAGGTTTTGTCCAAAGTCTTTTGACAAGAAAATAGGTGATCCAGCTCAGAGAGCTTTTCTTTTCTAGTACATAAGAAACCCATTACACATCTTTTTTTTTTTTTTTTTTTTTTTTTTTTTTTTTAAAAAAAAAACAAAAATTTTTTTTTTTCTTCTTTTTTTTTTTTTTTAAAGAAAAAACAAAAACTTTCTTATTCTCTTTGAGCGAGTGTGGCCAGCTGTCAAAGGAGCAAACTCAGCCTCCAAATGGGTTTAATACAAACCAGACTCTGCAGAGTGCCTTGTGCATTGTTTAACCATTGCTTCAGCATCCCCCCATCCCTCCTGCCCTGCCTCGCCAGGTACTCTCCACGCAGAGCCAGGAGTTCTGACTGTTTCAAATATCACACCTTGTTCCACTTAATGCAATTGTCCTCTTCCCCTCCAGTTTTATCTCCTCTCTCTCACTGGTGGGCTTGGTGGGATGGCAGTTTGCCATGCTCAGAGAGGAGGTTCTGGGCAGCCCCTGATCCCCAGGCTGGCTCAGCGCTGAGGTCTCATGGGCACATTTCCTGTCATATTCCCCTTCCCTTTCAAATTCCATTTTAAAACCAATTTTAAACCCACTTATGACTTGTAGCCGTGTCCCAGGTTGGATGGATGACCAGGCCAGCAAGCCTCTGCTGCTGCTGCCCTAACAGGACCAGCTCTGAGATGGGATTAAGCTCACCAGGAGCTCTGGGACTCTCCCAAGCTGCAGCCTGGGCAGCTGGGGTTGGTGCCAGGGAACTTGGGGTGAGCCCTTCCTTGGGACTGAATCTTTAGTGCCCTTGAAATGCTGGGCATTGCTGTTTGTGGTCTCTTGGTATTTAGTTCCCCTTGCTCCACCACTGGTCACACCAGTCCTTTGGCCAGGAACAACACAGACTCAACGACAGCACACCCAAAGCTGTCACCATTTGCCACCTCGGTGCCACATGACCTGGCCACAACTCCTCCTCCTCCTCCTCCTGGTGATGCAAAAGCCACTCCAACCACACATGTCCCCAGTGGGAGCCCTGATGACAGCTTGCCAGGCTGCTGCCAGCTCCTCCTGCTCCACAGCGCTCAGCGTTGTGACGACAAACAGCGGATGGTGACCAGCACTGAGAAAAAGAATTCCCAAATGGAGGAAGGAAAATCTGTTCCCCGAGATGGAAATCTGAGAGCAAGTCTGGGTGGGTCTTGCGTGCAAGTCATTTCCTGATGTTCAGCACAGAGATGAGGACCTCACTGTGGCTGGCACCCAGAAGGTGTTTGGTGTGAGAAGTCTCTTCCCCAAACACGTGTGAGCTGCACCGAAGGACATCAAGCATGGGGAGGGACAGAGAAGAACCCCTCCAGCAGTGAGATAGATGGTCATAGGAAACATGCCATTTGTGTTTGAGTCCTGTGGGCAGTGATTTTGGACAGGGAGGGACAGAAGATGTCCTTCATAGGAACCACTCTGCTGTGAGGACAGCCTTAGAGAGTTAGGGTTGTTCACCTTGGAGAAGAGAAGGCTCCGGAGAGACCTTTTGGTGGCCTTTCAGTGCTTCAAGGGGCTGATCAGAAAGCTGGGGACAGACTTTTGAGCAGGGTATATTGTGAGAGGACAAGGGGTGACGGTTTGAACCTGAAAGAGAGAGATTCAGACCAGAGAGAAAGAGAGAATGTTTGATACTGGAGGTCAGCAGCGACAGACTGGACGTCAGTCCTGGGTGGAATAATGCAGATGTGGGACCAGTGTGATGAAGAACTGAAGAAACAGGTTACAACTGACACCAGTCAAAAGCATTTGCTGAAGGCAGAGGCAATAAAAAGCCTTTTAATATCAGAAAATGCAGACAGTGCAACCACACAGACTCAGAACGATGTCTTTGTGGCAGGAGCAGGAGATGGCACCATGCTCCCTGAGGACTTTGCAGAGCACCCCAGGGTTGGAATGGGCAGAGGCTGTAGCACATGCCCCTGCCCTGGTGAGAAAGCGTAGGAAATGCTTTGGCAGGTTGAAAGCCATGGGGACAGAATGCAACTAGAAAGGGCCAATTCATGTGGTGGGTGCAGAGGAAAGATTCGTAAGTAGGAGTGGTGAGGCCATTTCATGGAGTAGCAAACTTGCCTGGCGCTGGTGAGAGGGACATGAGAATGCTGCCCCAGGGCTCCAGCATCGACGTTTTTAGAGGGCTGTTGAGGGCGTCAAAGAAAGCCACAAAAACTGCCCCTGAGATGAGGAAAATGAGTTACAGAAAAAAGGGAGATTAAAGAGCTCACATGAGATCAAGAAGAAGAGTGAATGCCTTCATTAATTCCTGAAGCACCTCCTCAGGAAGAAAGTACCAGGGGCTGAGGGCCTCAAGTCTAGCAGGGGAGGCAGAACAGGAGCCAAAGGCTACAGGCAGAAGCAAGCCGTTTAACATGGAAAGAAGGTTCAGATTGCTGGGAGGAGAGTAATGACTGCCTGGAAAAAACGACCCAGCAAGGCTGTGCATTTTCCATCTCCTCACACATCCAAGACAAGCTCGGTGGCCTTTGGGGAGCGAGGTGTGAGCTATACAAGTTGTTTAGTTAGGGGTGGTGGTGGTGGTAGGGGGGAAGGGGGGAAGAACTGCAATGAGACAACCTGCCCTGGACAAGCCACGGCAAGGGGCGCGGTGGCTTCTCCCTCATCCTTCGACTCAGAGCCGATCCAGGTCTAGGCTGGGACCGCAGGGACCGGGGACGGGAGGGGCGAAGGGTGGGGGTGGGGGGTGTTGGATATTGGTGCCCTTATTATTCCCCTTGATGTCGCTTCACAAAGCGTTTCATCGTTTCCTGAAGAAACAAAAGCGGAATCCATCTGCATGAATTTAAAGTGGCAGCTTCAAAAGCTCGTTGGAGGCGCGGAGGAGCTGGCCCAGCGCGGCAGCCGCCACCGCCACCGAGCCCTGCTGCGTGTGCAGCCTCGGGGTTTGGGGGTGGTGGTGGGGAGGAGGACTCGCTCAGCACCAGCCAGCATCTTCAATCTTCAAAATGGGATAACAAAAAAGAAAAAGAGAAAAAAAAAAAAAAAAGAAAATAAAGAAAAGGAAAGGAAAAGAAAAGAAAAGGAAAAAAAAAAGAAAATGAAAGAAAAAAAAAGAAAAGGAAAGGGGGAAAAAAAGAAAAGGAAAGAAAAAAAACAGAAAAGGAAAGGGGAAGAAAAGAAAAGGAAAGAAAAAAAAGAAAAGCAAAGGAAAAAAAAGGAAAGCAAAGGGAAAAAAAAGCAAAGAAAAAAAAAGATCATGAGGAAAACAACAACAACAACAACAACAACGGCAACAAGAAGAAAGCTTGGAAATATTAGCGCGTTCCGACAGGTTTGAAAACAAACACAAGAAAGGGAGAAACGGAAACAACAGGGGAAAGGAGCATCTGCTGAAAGCGAAGCACTTAAAAGTGCTCCTCTGGGGCTAGGAGGAGATCTCGGAGGGCTTTCAGGATTTCGAGCGGAGCTGCGAGTCGGTGACAAAATAATGCGTTTGAATTTCCCCGGCGCAGGCAAACTAACAGCAACCCTCTCCCTCCTCCCCCCACCCCACCCCGGTTCCTCCTGCTTGCCCTTTCTGCCCTGTCCTTGGCTGATCCAGAGCATCTGCCCGCTCTGAGGTGAGCACGGGCAGCTTTGGAGGTGGCAGCACAGCTACCGGATGGTGCTGATGATGGAAAAGGAGGAAGCAGCAGTGTCAAACCAGTTCCTGT
>VWZI01021176.1:78870-90455 GCA_013396835.1 Psilopogon haemacephalus | reverse complement strand
GGGGGGGGGGGGCGAGCCGAGCTGTGGTTATCAGTTTGCTGGGAGACTTCTCCGGAGAAGCCTCTGGGCACAGCTCCTTCGGTGAACAAATAAATATTTGCTATCATGATGTGTATATTAAAAGGTGTTTTAGAAACGAACGGCAAGAGCTGGCACTCACTGCAGGTGTCACAGAAGATGCTTTCAGCAGAGCCTTTGTGCCTTGGGTACATTTCTCCCATTAACAATAACGAGCAACTCTGTGCTGGTGCCTGGGGTGATGGAGCCGGTTAAAAGCAGCGCCTGGGGGGTGTCACACCCTCGGTGCCTCGTGGAAACCTTGAGAACATACCAGCAGAGCAGGACATGTGGCTGTTGGGCACAGAAGCTGTCCTGAAGCCACAGCACGATGCACAACGTGGTTGGGTGATGCTGAGGCACAGTTTGGCCCCTGCCTTCTCTGGGAGCTGGGGAAGCTCAGCATCTTTGGGTGGTTACCACACAGCAGAGATCCCTCTCCAACCCCCAGCACAAGAGGCAGCAGCACTGGCAGAGGTGGTGCCCACACCTCTGCCTTCAGCTTGGCCTTGGAGCTGGCCATCTGCCCAAGGCATGGTCCTGTCCTCCCTCCTGAGGCCACACAAGGCAGTCATGACTCCGGTCCTGTCCTCCCTCCTGAGGCCACACAAGGCAGATGTGACTCCGGTCCTGTCCTCCCTCCTGAGGCCACACAAGGCAGATGTGACTCCAGTCCTGTCCTCCCTCCTGAGGCCACACAAGGCAGTTGTGACTCCTTTGGCTCCCAGGACCCCTGCTCCTGGTCTTTGCCTGCCGAGGCTCTGCAAGAGCCTGGTGGAATTAGCGCTGCTTGTGCCTTGATTTAATTTTCGGTCTGCTCTGGCTCTAACAAAGCAGCAAATTGCTTCCTGTAGTTGTTTTACTTTTATTTATAGGCTAATTTGCATCACGAAGACAAGTTGGCCTATCAATAACAGCAGAGCAATTAAGGTCACCTGTCCCCTCCTCTCTTTCTGAGGGTCTCATCTCTCACTTGCATGTCTCCGTCCTGCCCCAGGAGTGTGATTGATTGGCTCGTGGGAGGGCTGCACGGTCCCAATGCTTGGGTCAAGCTTCTGCTCTGCCTTTGCTGGGTGGCATTCTCCAGCAGAAAGGGGTCGTTGGTGGCACTTGCAGGGAAAGTTGTCTTGTGAAGAAGAAGATGAAGAAGAAGGGAGAAGTCATTCCTGAGAGGAGAACAAAAGTAGAGGAGAAAATATTCAGCTAACATTAATATTTCATCAGGAAAGGCAGTCAGACTGAATTTGCTGCTGAGTACAGGCTGCTCTACACTCAGAGAATTCAGCCCACATTTTCTCCTCCTTGCTTACTTGCTGGAGCAGCTGAGGCGTAGTAGGAGCCACTGGCCAGCTGACCAGCACTGGTGGTGTGGCCAATGGAGATGGGGAGCACACATCAGGCAGCAGGAGAGGGATAGGGCTGGGCTCTGCTCTCCTGGAGACAGTGGAGACAGAGGACAGACAGTGTCAATGCTGAACAGCAAAGGCTTCTTCTGGTTGAAGGCAGCAGAGTGCTGGGGCAATGGGTGGAAGCTGTGGCATAGGAAGTTCCACGTGAACCTGAGAAAGGTTTTTTTTTCACTGTGAGGGTGACAGAGCACTGGAGCCAGCTGTGCAGGGAGGTTGTGGAGTCTCCCTCTCTGGAGATATTCAAGAACTGTCTGGATGGGTTCCAGTGTGATCTGCTCTAGGTGATCCTGCTCTGGCAGGGGAGCTGGACCAGGTGACCTTTCGAGGTCCCTTCCAGCCCCTGACATTCTATCATTCTATGATTCTGTGATTCCTCTGTGAGCCAGGGCTGTATGGAGAAGTCATCTTCCCCCCAGACATCTCCTGGGGTAGGACAGGGGCACAGAGCTGTGATTCTCAAGCACAGCACATGCTTGCACTCTCATTTATTCCACCTCAATAAACATCTGAAGATATCTGTAGGAAAACTCCTACTTTAAAGTGGAAACATTTCCCCAACACCTCCCCGAGGCAGCTTTGCCTCTTCTCCAAGTCAGAATCTGATCCTGCAAATGTGAGAACTGGGAACAACGCTCGCAGCCCTCCCTGGGCAGAACCCTGAGAGCTGCAGATCAGGCTGCCCATCTGAGATCTGAAGCAGCACGCAGTAAATCCTGACCTTACCAGCAGTGCAGACAGACAGCACGAAGCCAAGGAGCCAGCTGCTGCTGCTGCTGCTGCCTCACACTCCCCTGCAACCTGCCCACCAGCATCTCCAGCGGCTCCATCCACCAGCAAGTCCCATGCTCTCGCTCCTACTTGTTAACAGGGGATGCCCACCCCTGACATGGACCTTCTGTGGTTCTTCTTGTGGCTCTCCCATTATAGGGAGCTGATAGCTGCTTGAAGCCATCTGAGAAATCTCTGTATGTCCCTCAGCAAAGTGCAGGGAGAGGACCCAGCCTGGTCCTGGCTGATACAGCCTTTGCCACTGCAGACAAAAGAACTGAGTTCCACACTGTGAGTTCATCATGGTGAGGCTGCCACTGTGTTTTGGAGGACATTTGGGAACTGTTTGTCCAGAGGTTCCTGCCAGTGCCCCACCCCAAATGTCCAAGGAAATGCCCAGAAACCTCTTGATTTCCAAATCCTTCCTCCCACTCTGGTGCCTATGGCTGCTGCTGGACTCAGATCCCTGAGCCTTCTCCCTCTCCTCCCAAGCTGGCCTCTCGTATCTTTTTGTGACCCCAGTATGACAGCATCCTGAATTCCCAGCCCTATGTGTGCCCCTTTTATGGCTTTTGACACCTTTGTCTGGAGTTGCCCATGGTTGGCAGTGGGCTGTGGGAGGATGTCAGGCTCTTCTGGGCACCTTCAGAGTGAGAGGAGTTTGTAGCCTGGGCGTGGGGGGGCTGCTCCAGCTCTGCACTATCATGGATCAAGAAGGGGAAGAAGTTCTTCTTCAGAGGCTCCCAGCCTGGACCTTGAGTGTCTGCAGAAATGCAGGCCTGGGCTAGATGTGGACATGGCACTTTGGGACATGGTTTAATGACCACGGTGGTCTTTGGCTGAAGGTTGGAGGGTATTAGAGGTCTTTTGCAACCAAGCCACTTCTCTGATTCTCTGAATGTGAGCAGTTAAGGGGCACTCTTCTCACTTTCCCTTCAGGGGATAACACCACTCCTTTGCCCAAGACCCTCTGGGGGCAGCATGGGAGCCCTGCTGCATCCCCAGGGGCTGTGCCTGCAGCTCCCTCGACCCTTCACCGTGAGACTGGGACCAGCCCTCCTAACACCCAAACAATGCAGCCTGCCCTTCTGGAGTGATTTGCCTGCCCACGTTCAGAGGGAAACAGTTTAAAAATATGGTGATAATGAACATCCAATCAGTTCCCACCCTGTGCAGGGATGGAGCCGTGGCAGTCAATCTGCAACTGCAAATCTGCATATTTATGCACTTTCATTAATTATGCATTATGCAGCATTAATCCCAATAATATGTGTATGCTTGTTCAATAGAACAGGGAGGAAAGAGGCAGCCTAGCAGAAGAATTAATCAGGGAGCCATGCACAGATCCCACGTCGCTTTGGCTTGCAATTACAAGTATTTTTACTTAAAAGCTTTTGCATTTAAAAAAAAAAAAATTAACAANAAAAAAAAAAAAGAAGAAAGTGCTCCTGGTCAAAAAAGGATAGGAGGGATTCCTGCCAAACAGCCTGGGCATGGTCTGGAGCTGCCTTGCCTGGGGAAGGGGCTGTGGGGCTGGGCTGTGGTGGGACCTGAAGTCCAGTGCTGGGTGCTCCAGGATTGTAAATGGTCAGTGTGTTGGCTTCAGAAGATGCAAGCTAGGTGAGGTCACTATCTGTGGTGTCTCACTTGCTGCTGCAAGGACACTGTGAGGTCCAGGGTGTGGTGCTGTGGGGTCCTACAGTGATCCCACCCTGGCCAAAGCCTGCTCCGGGGCTGGAAGGTGATTTGATCTCATTGCTTTTATGGGCATTAAAAAATAAAATAAAACCAGGCAGTGTGCAGGGAGGGGAAGGAAAAGGAGCAAACGTCCAGCATCCAGCTCTTTTCTGAGGTGGGAAGAGGAAGGCAGAGCATGGGGAGCTGGACCTGCGCTGCATATCCAGGCACAGCCCTTGTGCAGGTTCAGGTGGTCACCACTCCTCTCAGTCTGCCAGGATATTTGCCCTGAATCTGGTGAAACCGAACCCATTTTACATGGGAAAACACAGTTCTGCCTGAATCTACCTGCAACTGGCTAAATATGCCTGCATCTGCCTGTGCCTGCCTGCATCTGGCTATATCTGCCTACATCTTCCTGAATTTGCCTGTGCCTGCCTAAATCTGCCTTTAGCATCCTACATCTTGCTACATCTGCCTGACCCTGCCTGCAACTGTCTAAATCTGCCTGCATCTGCCTGTGCCTGTCTACATCTTCCTGAATTTGCCTGTGCCTGCCTACTTCTGCCTGTATCTGTCTGAATCTGCCTACACTTGCCTGCATCTGCCTAGTGCCTGTCTACATCTGCCTGTGCCTGCCTGTATCTGCCTAAATCTACCTACATCTTCCTGAATCTGCCTCTGCCTGACTGTATCTGTCTGAGCCTGCCTACATTTGCCTGCATCTGCCTAGTGCCTGTCTACACCTGCCTGTGCCTGCCTGCATCTGCCTAAATCTGCCTGCATCTGCCTGTGCCTGCCTGCATCTGCCTAAATCTACCTACATCTTCCTGAATCTGCCTCTGCCTGTCTGAACCTGCCTGAACCTGTCTGCATCTGCCTGCTCCTGCCCGTGCCCATGCTGCCAGCACACAGGATGCTAAAGAGACCCAAAAGCTCTTCCCCCTGCACCAGCAACTGCAGGGCATGTAGATAGGAAAGAATGAGGGAAGGCGATTCCAGAGAGGAGGCAATTCCAGAGGGGAGAGGCAATTCCAGAGAGGAGGTAATTCCTCACACCACCCTAATTTGTGACTCTGCCTTCGATTTGTTTTCATTAGTGGTTTGCTAATGCATTTATTGGCCATTACAGCCAAGGCAGCAAAATGATGAGGTTTCCATATCTACCCATGCAAATAAAAGATGTCTGGCACATCTATTGATGGCCCTGGGTAAATATGGGGCCAGTTCTCATTATCCCCTGGAGGTGGGTTTTTTTTTTTATTTAATTTTTTTCTGGTTTTTTTTTTTGGACTGCAATAAAAAGACCCCCCCCTTTTTTTTTTTTTTTTTTTTGGGTGGGGGGGAGTTGTGTGTGTGTGGATTTTATTTCCTCGGCGCAGAGAGCAGGGGAGGCTGCAAGAACACAGGACCCTTTAAACCAGGCAGAAACAGAGGGAGAGAGCTCCAGGCTCTCTGACAAACTCTTTAGAAAAGAGGGTGATTTGGGTCCAGCTGTGTAAATGTTTTCAGTTTCGCTGCTGAGGCCCCGAGTTTGATTTTGTGCCAAGACAAGCCTTGCTCGAGTTGTTTTTGGCAAAGCCTCCTGGCTGAGGAATGTCAGCATCACTTTCAAAATATGATGGTTTGTAATTTGGACCACAGAATGAAAACTGAGCTTCTGGTACATTTTGCCATCATCTAATTACCAGGTCCCCAATTACAGTCAAGGAGCAGTCTCCATAGCCTGGTGCATGGGAAGGTTGTTCCCCTTGGTAGGAGATTTCTCCATGGACCTTCCCTTAGCACATTCCTGAAAGGCTGGAAGGTTTCTAAGCCAGCCAGGGCTGGTTCTCAGGGATGCTGATGTGGGTCCTCTGCTCACCAGCCATTCACTGGGCACCTGCCTGGCATGGTAGAGCTGCTGCCTTGCTCCTGTAGCTGCTGCCTGGGCTGTAGCTCCACTCACACTCACCACTGGATGGACTCTGCACCAGCTGTGGGGTTTTGGATCATAGAATCCCAGACTGGTTTGGATGGGAAGGGACCTTTAAATGTCACCTAGTTTGATGCACTGCAGTCAGCAGAGATTGTCTGCAACTAGAGAAAGTTGCTCAGAGCTCCAAAGAACCTGACCTGGAATGGTTCCAGGGATGGGGCATCTGCCACCTTTCTGGGCAACTTGAGCCAGGCTCTCACCACTCTCAGTGTCAAACATCTCCTTGTTCTCCCCACTCTGAATCTCCCTCTTTTAGTTCAAACCATCACCCTTTGTCCTGTCATGGCAGGCCCTGCTTGTCTGTCCCCAGCCTTCTGATCGTCCCCTTTAAGCATTGAAAGGCCACCAGAAGGTCTCCCCAGAGTTAGGCTGCTGGCCCCCAGCTTCACCATCGTCTCACTGGGTCCCAATTAGTCTTTGGTTTTCCAGAGATGACCGTGGGGGATTCCTCAGAGGCTGAGGCTGACCTGGAATCCGAGCACAGAGGACTTTCCACCAAGGCCTCCCATATCTCCAGCGAGCAGGGAGCTGCTGATGGATATGCTAATTTCATTATTCATGTGCATAATTACAACCTAGGGGTTGGGAAGCTTTTTAGGTAATGACAGCTGAGAGGAAGAATTTACCTAACTTTGGCAAGCTGGGTGTAATATCCTTTAACTCTTAGCTCCAACTGCTCTGCCTGGCCTCCTGGCGGCAGGCAGTGATGCTCAGGGCTGCTCAGCAGGCAGGATGAAGGTGGATGGGCACATTTTTGGGGTGGGCTGTGGGGTTGGAGGAGGCCTTTGCCATGCCACTGCATGTCTTGGACCTTTTCTTACCATGAGTAGATATATTTGAAAGGCAGCCTGGAGGTGGGGTGGGAGATGGAACTGCTGCTCCTGCACCTCCTCAGAAAATTGCCTTCCTCTTTTCACAGCAAGTTGGTGACTTCCTAGGGAGAAATTCTTTGCAGTGAGGGTGGTGAGACACTGGCACAGGTTGCCCAGGGAGGTTGTGGCTGCTCCCTCCCTGGAGGTGGTCAAGGACAGGCTGGATGAGACCTTGAGCAGGTGTCCCTGCCCGTGGCAGGAACTGGATGATCTTTAAGGTCCCTTCCAAGCCAAACCATTCTATGCTTCTGTGATCCTATGACTGGGCAGCTCATACCTGTCTGTTCCCACACCTCTGCTGGCCTTTTGGTTCCGTGAGAGAAGCTCAAAACATCTGGGGATGCGCAGGAGGCTCAGCCCTGGTGACCTTCAGCTCCCTCCTCTCACCCTGGCTCTGGCTGGGGAGCTTGGGGCAGCTGACTTTGGCCGAGGGCTGCTCTGCTTCCTTTCATTTCAGGCACCTCTGTGTTCAGGGTCAACGAGAGCAGGCTCTGCTCCGTGCCTTTGAAAATCAGACTGATGGTACCTCAGAGGTCAGGCTGCTGTAAAATGAAAGTGCCTGGAACTAAAAGCCATTTTTGGTTATCTGGCCCATAACCCCTCCCCGTGGTTTTGTGTCCTCCTCCACGGGCCAGAAGGAACAGCATTAACCTGCCTTGCCAGAGGGCAGAATGGCTCAATTATAGAATCACAGAATGGTTTAGGATGGAAGAGACCTCAAAGCTCATCCAGTTCCAACACCCCTGTGCCATAGGCAGGGACACCTCCCACTAGAACAGGTCACTCAAGGACTCATCCAGCCTGGCCTTGAACACCTCCAGGCAGGGAGCAGCCACAACCTCCCTGGGCAACCTGTGCCAATGTCTCACCACCCTCACTGTGAAGAACTTATTCCTAACATTCCATTTAAATCTCCCCTCTGCCAGTTTAAACCCATTCCCCCTCGCCCTGTCATTACAAGACCTTGTCAATAGTCCCTCCCCAGTCCTCCTGTAGGTCCCCTTCAGAGATTGGAAGGCAGTAGCCAGGTCTCCTGGAAGCCTTCTCTTCTCCAGGCTGAAAAGCCCCAACTCTTTCAGCCTGTCCTGATAGCAGAGCTGATGCAGCCCTCTGAGCATCTTCGTGGCCCTCCTCTGGACTCTCTCCACCAGTTCCATGTCCTTCTTGTGCTGGGGGCTCCAGAACTGCACACTGTAGCTGCACACAATTGCTGATTACAGGCAGGAGGTTGTGGTGCTCAGAATTTTATTATTAAGACGTTGCACCAGTGCAGCCTCTGGCACCTGAAGCTCCCGTTTTCCGTGGTGCCCCTGCCCCTGCTCCTCTCTCCTTGCCTGGGGGCAGCCCCAACCACCCCAGCCCCATCTCTGTGCGAGGGCTCCCATCTGGGCTTTATTCCCAGCCAAGTTTTCTGGCGCATCGCTCCCAATCTTGTTCAAACGTGCTCCGGGCTCAGCTTTTCTGTCCCCTTTCTCTATTTGCTTCTCCAGAGGGAGCCTTCAGCAGATCTCTCGCAGGCACCTCACCTGCCATGGCCTCCTTCTCCCCAGGGGATGACTTTGAACATGTTGAGCCTGCAACAGGGTGAGCAGCAGGCACAGTGATCTGTGCAGCAGGGGGACGGAGGGGGGAAAAAAAAATTGCTTCCTGATGGATAATCTACCCAGAAGTGAGAGCTACCCTTTGTGTGCCCTGAGTAATCACCAAAGACAAATTTGGGCGCATCATCATTAGCAATGCCTCCTGCTAATGCAGCTTAAGTGCTAATTCGTGTAGCTATTCCATTGTAACAGCAAGAGGTTTATCTTTAATTGGGTTTCATGCTCTAAATGCTTCGATGACAAAGGTTTGAACAGGTGAGGCATGCCTTAGAAGAGCTGAATAAATATCTGGGTAGCATAATTGCCCACTGCCCCTCCCAGATGCAGCCCCTTCAGGAGCTGGGATTGACACCTCTGACTGGTAAGGGACAGAAAGCAAGGCACACATCTGGATTTTGCTTTCACCTCCAGCAGCGCTGGCTGGTTCTTGGGCTGAGTGGTTTAAGGAATAACCATAGTAAGGTTTATTTGGAAGGGACCTCAAAGCTTAGCCAGTTCCAACTGCCTCTGTGCCATAGGCAGGGACACCTCCCACTAGAACAGGTCACTCAAGGCCTCATCCAACTTGGCCTTGAACACCTCCAGGGAGGAAGCAGACATGACTTACCTGGGCAATCTGTGCCAGTGTCTCACCACCCTCACTGCAAACAACTTCCTAACATCCAGTTTCAAATCTCCCCTCTGCCACTTTAAACCCATTGCTCCTCATCCTGTCATTACAAGACCTTGTCAATAGTCCCTCCCCAGCCCTCCTGTAGCCCCCTTCAGATACTGGAAGGCTACTACAAGGTCTCTGCAAAGCCTTCTCCCTCCAGGCTGCAGAGCCCCAACTCTCTCAGCCTGTCCTGATAGCAGAGCTGCTGCAGCCCTCTCAGCATCTTTGTGGCCTCCTCTGGTCTCACTCCAACAGTTCCATGTCCTTGTGTTGGGGGCTCCAGAGCTAATCTCAGGCTTTGATGGAGGAAAGGTTGGTGACAGGGGTCGTGGCAGTGATTTGGGTCTCCCCACCCCACTGGTAGCATGGGGATGCTCTCTGCAGTGCCAGGGCTCTGTGGACCTTTTGGGATCACTCTGAGTGTCACTAATTTATCGTCCCCTCACTGCTAACACCCTTGTAAAATGTTAACAGCAAGTAAATTGCTTTTCTTCTTATACTCCTGAAAGTAAGATTTCTTGCTGCAAGATGGTGTCCCTGGCTGTCACTGCTCTGTCTCTCCTTTTTATTACAGCCTGTATTAGATGGACTGTGGAGATCTCATGCAGATTTTATGGGAACTATTTTATTTATGAGAATTTTCCTAGTGTCAGATGGATCTGACACTTCTGGAGTCCCCATTTCCATTCCCAATGCCAGAAAGACAGCAGAGATGTTAAGCACCTGGCTGCACACCAACCTGGACATGGGGCTCGTCTTTTCCTCCTGGCCATCTGGACCTGTAAAGTAGAAGAGGGGATCATAGAATGATAGAATGAAGAGAATGATAGGATATATATCGTAAGAGAAGCTCAACATGAGCTGGCAGTGTGCACTTGCAGCCCAGAAAGCCAAGCAGAGCCTGGGCTGCATCAGGAGAAGTGTGGCCAGCAGGGCCAGGGAGGTGATTCTCCCCCTCTACTCCACCCTGGTGAGACCCCACCTGGAGTACTGCATCCAGTTCTGGAGCCCCTGGGACAAGAGGGATGTGGAGATGCTGGAGTGTGTCCAGAGAAGGGCCACGAGAATGCTCAGAGGGCTGCAGCACCTCTGCTATGAGGACAGACTGAAAGAGTTGGGGCTGTTGAGTGTGGAGAAGAGGAGGCTCCCAGGTGACCTTCTTGTGGCCTTCTAGGATCTGAATGGGGCTACAGAAAAGCTGGGGAGGGACTTTTTAGGATATCAGGTAGTGACAGGACTAGGAGGAATGGAGCAAAACTGGAGGTGGGAAAATTCAGATTGGATGTGAGGAGGAAGTTCTTCACCATGAGAGTGGTGAGAGCCTGGAATGGGTTGCCCAGGGAGGTGGTTGGGGCCAGATCCCTGGAGGTGTTTGCAGCCAGGCTGGCAGAGGCTGTGGTCAGGCTGATCTAGGGTAGGGTGTCCCTGGGCATGGCAGGGGGGTTGGAACCGGATGATCCTTGTGGTCCCTTCCAACCATGACTGATTCTATGATTCTGTAAAATGATAGAATGATAGAGGGATGGAATGTCAGTGGCTGGAAGGGACCTCAGATCTCATCTGGTCCAGCCCCACTGCCAGAGCAGGATCACCTAGAGCAGATCACAGTGGAATGCATCTCTCCAGAGAGAGACTCCACAACCCCCCTGTGCAATTGGTTCCTCAATCCCTTTGCTCAGGACACAGTCGAGCCCCAGGGCATGGGGCACATGTGTTGTGTGGTGCCTTCTGAAGGCGCTGGAACTGAGTGCTAGAGATACTGTGTCCCTGGGGAGAGGCAGCAGACCAGCAGTCACCTTCTGAGCCATGGGGGTTTACCATTGCTAGTGACTGTTAGCTGCTCTTTCTCTTCCCTGCTGGCACATTTCCCCCCAAACATGAGCTGGCTTCTGGCTGCAGCATTTCAGAGCAAGTGAGGACACTAACTCATGAGATGTTACAGTGAGATAGCAGGTGAGACTGAAATTGAAGTGTTTGCAACCGGTGCAGAATATTTAGGAGAATTCAGACCAGCAGAGCCTTTAATTCAGGCTGAGATTTTCTCTGCTTGAGGTTATTGGATGTGCCTGAGCTCTCAGCAGAAAGCAGATCATTCATCCTTTAGAATCCCTTTCCCCTCCCTCCCTTCTCCTTTCCAGCCTCTCCAGCATGGGTGGGAAGCGATGAGAGATGCCTGTGTTGTACCTGTGCTATTAATGTGCTGTGGCTACAGAATTACAGCCCGCGTTGGGAGCAGCCTTCTCCTACCAGGTGATGCTTTATGCAGCAGCAGAGCAACGCAGCCCTGGAACGATTCCCCCCACCCCTAGCCCCCAGTCCCCTGGGATCAGCGTTCTGAGCGCACTCAGATCTATCAGGGCCATGAAAGTGCCCTTGCCCAGGAACCGGGAGGCAAATCTGTGAGAAATAGGATTGCTTCTATAAATAGCAGCGGGCTCCTGAGAACATTGTTTATCGCCGGGCTGGGTGCTGCGGAGCTGGCCCTTCGCTTTCCAGCCGGGGAGGCATCAGCTCGTCCCGCAGCCGCCGGCCCATTTATAGCCAGCGGGAAAGATGAATGCCTTGGGC
>VWZI01021176.1:53158-70802 GCA_013396835.1 Psilopogon haemacephalus | reverse complement strand
TTTAAATTTTATTAAACTTATATAAAATATATTGAACGGGGCCCCCAAGAACCGAGAGAGTATTTTAATGCTCGCCTTAACTAATGCTAAGGAAAGGGCAAGCAAGAAGCTTCCTCTGGCTGCCTTCTGCACAAAAGAGGCAGCTGGCTGCTGGTTGGCAACCTTTGCACCAAGCCACGGGCGGTTGGTACCCGGCCCTGTGCTGTTGGTTATCCCCCATGCCAGCTCTGGCACCTTGGAGGGGTGAGCAGAGCCTGGGCACCACAGGTCTAGTGCCAGCACATGGCTGTTGCCACATGGGTGTGCATTGGGGTTGAGTCCTTTAGGAGCAGGAGCAATCAGGGTGTGAAGTTGCTCCCAGAATCACAGAAATACCCAGGATGGCAAAGCCATCATCAAGTCCAGCCTAGAACTAGTGCCAGCACATGGGTGTTGCCATGTGGGTGTGGAGTCCTTTAGGAGCAGGAGCAATCAGGGTGTGAAGTTGCTCCCAGAATCATGGAAACACCCAGGATGGCAAAGCCATCACCAAGTCCAGCCTAGAACTAGTGCCAGCACATGGGTGTTGCCATGTGGGTGTGGACTCCTTTAGGAGCAGGAGCAATCAGGGTGTGAAGTTGCTCCCAGAATCACAGAAATACCCAGGATGACAAAGCCATCATCAAGTCCAGCCTAGAACTAGTGCCAGCACATGGGTGTCGCTGTGTGGGTGTGCATTGGGGTTGAGTCCTTTAGAAGCAGGAGCAATCGGGGTGTGAAGTTGCTCCCAGAATCACGGAAACACCCAGGATGGCAAAGCCATCACCAAGTCCAGCCTAGAACTAGTGCCAGCACATGGGTGTCGCTGTGTGGGTGTGCATTGGGGTTGAGTCCTTTAGAAGCAGGAGCAATCGGGGTGTGAAGTTGCTCCCAGAATCACGGAAACACCCAGGATGGCAAAGCCATCACCAAGTCCAGCCTAGAACCCTGCTCTACAAGACTAAAGCATCTCCCTAAGCACCACATCCAAACCACCCTTAAACACAGCCATGCTGGGTGAGTCCATGTGGTGGTTTAGCAGTTATCTGTGTGTGTGTGTCCCTCCCCCTTTGATATGACCCAGGATAGGACTCAGAAGTTGATAAATGAAACTTTGTATTTACAGCAATGCTCAATACACAAGCAGATATTTACAATGTATAAGGGACACTGAGAGCAGCTCTCCATCTGCACTGGAAAACGGTGCCTAAAGCCCTGTCCGACGGCCCTGGAGCACTGCAAAGATGCTGTGCATGCTGGGCACAAGCCATGCCCCTTGCCAGGGCATGGCACAGGCACCTGTGGGCAGAGTGCAGTCCCCCGTTGAACCCCATGGGGGACACAGCTCCGGTGCCTCTGCCGGATGCCCTATTTGGGCATCTCTGCCCCCAGCTCCAACGCCCAATGACTCCCTGTCCTCCTGGGGTCCCCCCAGCCTCAGCAGTGAGCCGTGGGGAAGTGAGGAGCCCAGGAAGCCAGTGAAGCAGGACAACGAGGGGTGCACTGCCCTGCAGCTCCCCCCCCCCCATTGCTGACATCCCCCACAAATGAGCCATTTCCAGACCCGCATTCAGCAGCTGACCACAGAGCAAAGGAAGGTAGAGAGAGAAAGAGGAAGGGGAGAGGGTGAGCGGGAGGCAGAGCGGGAGCAGGGCGCAGATGGCTCTATAGATCATGCCACAGACACTGTTTGTACTCCATCATGTGCATGTCATGGAGCTTATCTTCCCCAGCCCTGCCGAGATGTGCGCCGAGCGCTGAGACGGAGTCGACTTTGCTCCTAATTAAACATCAAGGGCATGACGGATGAGCCCTGCACCCAGTGCTGCAGGGGCAATGGTGTCCAGCTCTGGGCCCCTCTGTTTAAGGAAGATGTTGAGGTGCTGGAAGGTGTCCAGAGAAGGGCACCAAGGCTGGTGAAGGGGCTGGAGCACAGCCCTGCGAGGAGAGGCTGAGGGGGTCTGGGGGATGTGCAGCCTGGAGAATAGGATGCTCAAGGATCTCTACAATTACCTGAAGGGAGGTTGTAGCCAGGTGGGGTTAGGATCTTCTGCCAGGCACCCTGGAACAGAACAAGAGGGCACAGCCTCAAGCTGTGCCAGGGCAGGTTCAGGCTGGATGTTAGGAAGAAGTTCTTCCCAGCAAGAGTGATTGGCATTGGAATGGGCTGCCCAGAGAGGTGATGGAGTCTCCATCCTTGCAGGTGTTTAAGAGGAAGCTGGATGAGGCACTTAGTGCCATGGGTTAGTTAATTAGAAGGCTTAGGTGATAGGTTGGACTCGATAATCCTAGAGGTCTTTTCCAACCTGGTTAATTCTGTGATTCTCTCACACCAAGGGCAGAGGAGATGCATCTCATGGCACAGCCCTGCCAAGCACAACCTTCTGTCCAACCAAGGTCCCTGGTACATCACTAGCTGCAGCAGCTGGAGGCTCTTCCCACTCTGACAAGTCATGAAAGGCCATAAAGTTTAAATTCTAGGGCTTTTGCTGGCTACTCTTTGAAGGAAGGAAGGAAGGAAGGAAGGAAGGAAGGAAGGAAGGAAGGAAGGAAGGAAGGAAGGAAGGAAGGAAGGAAAGGCTCTGAAGGTGTGGAGTGAAATATCAGGTATCTGTGCCAGGCTGAAGGGGAGCATGTTGCAGCAGGCAGCGCGGGGCTGGAAGTCACATTGCATTACCACCGACGTGCCAAGGGCTCCAGCGACCTGGGGAAGACCCAGCTGCACCCCCACGCACCTGCCTGCGGGCAGACACGGGGCTCAGCAGGCTCTTGCTGGCTAAACCCGGCTCACCGCAGCGGGAGCAGTCTTGTCCAGGGATGAATTTCACCCCGGGGGATGTGGAGGCTGGGAGAGCCCACAGGAGAAAGAAGGGAGGGAAGGAAGGAAGGAGCTGTCCTGGCAGTGGTGGATGTCACTGCCTATATGTGAGCTGCCTGTCGGTGCTGTCTGCAGGTAGAGGGAATTACTGTCACCGTGTTAGACAAGCTCTGGGCTGCCTCTCCCTGCTCAGCCCAGCCACAGCTGCTGGCCTGGCTGCTTCTGCTTGCACTGCACAGACCCCATCGCTTTCTGCAACTCCTGGAACACCTGGAGTGAGGTGGGGGTTGGTCTCTTTCCCCCTAGTATAAGGTCATGGAATGAGAGGAAATGGCCTGAAATTGTGCCAGGAGAAGGTCAGGCTGGAGATAAGGGAGATTTTCTTTTGCTGCAGGAGTGGTCCAGGGATTGGAACAGGCTGCCCATGGAGGTGGTGGTGGCCCCATCCCTGGAGGTGTGCAAGAATAGAATCAATCAGGTTGGAAGACACCTCCAAGCTCATCCAGTCCAACCCATCACCCTACCCTATCCAATCACTATCCCATGGCACTAAGTGTCCCATCCAGTATTTTCTTGAATGCCTCCAGAGATGGGGACTCCACCACCTCCCTGGGCAGCCCATTCCAATGCCAATCACTCTCTCTGTGCAGAACTTCCTCATAACAACAACAACCACAAGAGTAACAATAATTTCAATAACAATAAAAATAACAACAACCAAAACCACCACCACCAACAACTACAAGAGTAACAATAATAATAAAAATAATACCACCACCACCACCACAACCACAAGGGTAGCAATAATTTCAATAACAATAAAAATAACAACAGCCACAACCACCACCACCACCACCACAACAACCACAATGGTAACAATAATTTCAAGAACAATAAAAATAGCAACCACCACCACCACCACCACCACCACCACCAACAATAATAATAATAATAATAATAAATAAATAAAAGAAGTGTGTGGCCATGGCACTTTGGGACATGGTTTAATGGCCATGGTGGTGTCGGCTTGATGGCTGGACTTGATCTTGTAGGTCTTTTCCAGTTGAAATAATCCTCTGATTCTACACTGGAAGGAATATCTAAACCCTGGCATCACCCATTGCATGGCCTCACTGCTGGGTGTGTGAGCAGACCAGGGCAGAACTGTTTGGCTGGATGTAGAAAACTGCTTCTTTGCTGTCTCTGGGTGCAGAGCAGCATCCTGGCTGAGAAACAGTGTGTGTGTTAGTGATGCTCACTGCCCCTACCACTTCCCCAACCCCTATTCCCATGGGAATGCCAGCAGGGCAGTGGATGGCTGCATCCAGCAGAGCTCCCAGGGCTGAGGAGCTCAGCAGCACCCAGG
The DNA here is from genome assembly GCA_013396835.1 of Psilopogon haemacephalus. NCBI lineage: Eukaryota > Metazoa > Chordata > Aves > Piciformes > Megalaimidae > Psilopogon > Psilopogon haemacephalus. The sequence continues at coordinate 66,600 of VWZI01021176.1, read as the reverse complement.
CTGTGCTCCTACAAGTGAGAGTAATGTGTTGGGGCCTGGGGCCAATCCCTAGCAGCAGGGACAAAGAGCAGCATCCGCGAGTGCCCAGCAGCAGTCGCTGGGGTAGACATTGGTGAGTTCATCACCTGCAGCCTTTGGAGTGGCTTTCAGCTGGGCCTGGCTGTTTGTTCAGGGAGATCCTCACTGCTCGACCTTCCTGAACTGCCACATTCCTTTTAATTATGATTGGCAGCCGATGGAAATTTGGGCGCTTGATTGGCAGCTGAAGCAACTTTCTCCCTTCCCACAATTCTTCAGGTTCCTTCCCATCAATAGACATAATGTTGGCTACTTTGCCGGGCTAAATAGCAACCTTTGCCCCCCTTCCTTTCTTTGGCAAACGCTCAACACTTCATTCTTTTCAGAAAGCCCCTTGGAATGCAGCTGAGAAGGGCCTCAGCAGCGCTGCCCTCCTCCTCCTCCTCCTCCTTCTTCTCCTCCTCCACCTCCTCCTTCTCCTCCTCCCCGCTCCTCAGCACCAGGCCCGGGGACTTTTGTGCACGGGTGAACAAAAGCTCATTGGCAACACTTCTGGATTTCATTTCAGAATACGTTTGTCACTCCAGAATGGCAATAAACTGATTTTTTTCCTGCTGTTTCTTTTTTTCTTTTTCTTTTTCTTTCTTCCCTCTGTGCTCAACTCCTCCCTCTCAGGTTTCTCCACAAGCAGCTCCGATGCTAGAACTGCCCCACAAAGATTTGCAGAGGGTCACCAAAAGCAGACGCTTGCTCCAGGGCTGCTTTGCTTCATCCTTGCTCTGGGGACATGCAGAGTGACTTCCATGCTCCACATTTTCTATGCTCTCCAGCTCCACAGTTTGCAGTTCCGTGCTCCATAGCTCCATGCTTCACAGCTGCATGGTTTGTAGCTCCATGGGGTTGCTGAGCTCAGGCAGCACCCGGGGAACCCCCAAGCTGATTCCACTTTTTAGCTCCTCAGATGCTTTTTCAAAGCCACCAAAGTGATGCGAAAGCTCAAACCAGAGTAAAAAGTTGATTTGGCTCACACAGGCGCAAACATCATCAATTTTCAACGAGACCAAGGTCATCCTGGACATGGGGCTTTGGTACTGAGGGCCTGGTGGTGCTTTTGAGAAAGGGCTGTCCCACTCTGGAGTGTTCCCTCTCTGAGCACAGGGCAATGCTGGCCATGGCAAGGGACTTGGCACGGGCAGCACTGGGTGGGGGATGTGGCATGAGCACCGCTCACCACCACTCCACGTTTTGGTAGTGCAATGAAAGTTTGCCCCAGCTCCTAAAAGCTTCTTCTGCTGAATCCTGGACAGTTTGATCATGATGAAGTGAGTACTTGAAGGTTGGATTTTTGAAAGAGAGGAGGAGGCTCCTGAGCTGCAGAAATTCCTTGTGTGCACAAAACAGGCATCCACCCTTCTCCATCAGCCCCACACTGATGGAGAGTGCTTCATGAGAGCTGACAGACCCCAGTGCTTTCCATGTTCCTCAAGAGCAGCATGGATGAGGAGACAATTAGCAAGATATGGCCTCATTTGCATTTTCAGGAGTACTTGAAGGATTCTCACTCTCTGCTGAAGGGAGAGGTGAAAGAGGACAGAAGGTGCCCAGCATGGTGAGCCCCAGAGCACAAGCGGTTGAGTAGAGCCATGGAATTGTTGGGGTTGGAAAAGCCCTCCAGGATCATCCAGTCCAACCATCAACTCATCACCCCCATGAACATCAAACTGTGTCCCAGAGTGCCATGCCCACATGTTTCTTCAACCCCCCAGGGATGGGGACTCCACCACCCTTCTCCATCAGCCCCACACTGATGGAGAGTGCTTCATGAGAGCTGACAGACCCCAGTGCTTTCCATGTTCCTCAAGAGCAGCATGGATGAGGAGACAATTAGCAAGATATGGCCTCATTTGCATTTTCAGGAGTACTTGAAGGATTCTCACTCTCTGCTGAAGGGAGAGGTGAAAGAGGACAGAAGGTGCCCAGCATGGTGAGCCCCAGAGCACAAGCGGTTGAGTAGAGTCATGGAATTGTTGGGGTTGGAAAAGCCCTCCAGGATCATCCAGTCCAACCATCAAGCCAACACCACTATGACCATCAAACTGTGTCCCAAAGTTTCTTCAACCCCTCCAGGGATGGGGACTCCAGCACCTCCCTGGGCTGCCTGTTTCAATGCCTAAGTAGGAGGAACTCAGCAACCAAAGTCCCTCGTTCCTTCACCCTGGGGCAAAGGCTCCCACCTTGTTTCTGCAAACCAGAGCCTTTGACCATCTGTGAAATGTTCTGGGTGGTGGTGTGGTGACATGGCACAGTCAAGCTCTGCCATGTGTCTGTGGGCAGCCTGTGCATGAGGCAGAGGCTCTTGGTCATAGGGGGGGGTGCTGGGGGTGCCAGGTGCTTACTCTTGCCACATCCTCTTCACCACAGGCAGATCCTACTCACTAAAATAGACACGAGAGGAAAAGGAGTGGATGGAGAGCTTGAGATGTTATTAATGGAAAGACCTCTTCCTCTGGTGGCTTTTGCAGCTTGTGCAGAACCACAGACAGGAGCCATAAATGCATCATCCCGTCACTTCCCCCACCACAGGCTGCATGCCAAAGACAAACTGAGCCTCAGCTGCTCTTGCTCAGGACCTGGGCTCTGGTGCTCTACCTGCCTTGGGTTTGGAAGCCTGGTGGGTTTGGTCCCTAGCCATGGAGGCTGCTGGCCAAGGGCTCTCCCAAGCATGTTCCCAAGGTTTACAATGCAGTAAATGGTGTTAACTGGTGGCAGACAAGAAGCTTTGGTTTCCTCTGGCAGAGAAATGTTCTCTGCGTGTTTGCAGAGCTGTTTCCTGGTGAGTGACTCCCAGCAGGGCTGGGCTGAGCTGTGGTGGCCTTGGATGCTCCCCATTTGCACATCAGCATCCCCCAGATCCCCCTACACATTGTGTTCACCTATCTCCTAGGGAGCTGTGTGGTGACACTGGGGACTTTGCCATGCTTGACCAGGCAGGACTTGCCATGACCTCTGTTGCAATCCCCTTCCTCATGATTCTCCTTTCCCTCCAGCCCTTGGTCCTACTCACACTGTCATGGGAACAGACTTTGCTGACCTTGCCTTGCACAGAATGAGGAAAACCAGAAGTGGTGTGCCAGGGCTGGTTGGCACATGATGCTGGCATGTTAGGATGAAGTTCTTCACAGAGAGAGTGATTGGCATTGGAATGGGCTGCCCAGGGAGGTGGTGGAGTTGCTGTCCCTGAAGGTGTTTAAGAAAAGCCTGGATGGGGCACTTAGTTCTATTGGGTAGGGCTGGGGGATAGGTTGGACTGGATGAGCTTGGAGGTCTCTTCCAAACTGGCTGATTCTATGACTATGTAGGTCCCACATCCCTACAATGACTTTAGGAACCAGGCCAAGTTTCTAACCAGTTTGTAGGTCCCACAGCCCTACAATGACATTAGGAACCAGGCCAAGTTTCTAACCAGTTTGTAGGTCCCACAGCCCTACAATGACATTAGGAACCAGGCCAAGTTTCTAACCAGTTTGTAGGTCCCACAGCCTTACAATGTCACTAGGAACCAGACCAAGTTTCTTACCAGTTTGTCTCTCCCCATCCTTTCTGAGCTCTGTCAGAGGTTTCCCCTGGTTGGGATGGTTTTGAGAGCCTTCTCCTGTGCCTGTCCCCCTCTACAAGGGGTTGGGAAAGTCCTGCTTGTAGCCAGGCCCAGCCCTGGGCAGGGATGGGGACAGGACATCTTTCCCCAGCCAGGAGCCCTTTGTCATGGAGCACGGAGGAACCTCATTGTCCCCACAATTCTGTCAGCTTTGCTTGAGATCTGCTGGGAGATTAGGCAGTTATTGCAGCAGACACAGAGGCAGGCACAGCCAGGCATGGACAGCACTGCCACACAAATTGCATTTCATTAGAAAATTGAGCTAAAATCCTGCTGGATCTTCCTCTCCCCCTAACCCAGCGTGGCTCCCCCCCCGCTTCCCTGCCTGCTCTCGCTGGGCAGACTGCTTTCAATAAAACTCTAATTGCTTCCAACTCTCTCCTAAACTCTTCCTGATCCAGCTCTTGCCCACGTGCAAGGAGCAGGCAGCTCTGCTGGGGCCAGCTCTACCTGGCCAGCCTGCCTGAGCGAGGGCTTCCCAGTGAGGGAATGTCCTAAAAGAGAAGGGAGATGAAGAAGGGCAGCAAAGGAGGAGTGTGCAACCATGGCTTAGCTCCTTAGGCATGAATCCCACGAGGTGAATCATAGAATCATAGAATGGTTTAGGTTGGAAGAGACCTCAAAGATCATCCTGTTCCAACCCCCCTGTGCCATAGGCAGGGACACCTCCCACTAGATCAGGATGCTCAAGACCTCATCCAGCCTGGCCTTGAACACCTCCAGGGAGGGAGAAGCCACAACCTCCCAGGGCAACCTGTTCCAGTGCCTCGCCACCCTCACTGTGAAGAACTTTCTCCTAACATCCCGAATTCAAAGGTGTGGGAAAAGGGGAGCTCCCAAACCATCACAGTGCCTCTCAGAGCCTCCTCCTGTCCCCAGGGAATGCTTTCAGCTGCAGCCTTCCCTCTTTCAGAAGCAGGGGGTCCCTCTGCCCATGGGCTAAGTCAGCCTCCCTCTGTCTGTCTCTCACAGCTGGGCTGGGCTCCTTGCCCGCCTGTGGGGATGGTGCTCTCAGGATGTGGTTTCTCTGGAAGAGCTTGAGGGTGGTGGACACTGAAGCACCCCAACGGCTGGAGGTGGCTGGTGGGCCCTGATGGCAGCTGTGTGTCTGCAGAGCCAGCCCCCCCTCCCCCCAGGAAGGGCTGACACCGCAGCAGGCAGGGGATGTCCTCCCAGCACCAGCCTGCCCTCGCTCCTCACAGCAGTCCTCTGCATCTCACAGATGCTGGCACCCAGCTTGGTGGTTCTCTGCCCGCTGCTGACCTAAGGAAGCTCCCCATCCTGGGTTATTTGTCTGTCACATTAATCACAGAGTCATAAAATCCTCTTGGGTTGGAAGAGACCTTTCAGATCATTGGGTCCAACTGTAACCCAGTGCTGCCAAGTCACCACCAAACCATGGCCCTCAGCACTACATCTCCGTGACTTTAAAACCCTTCCAGGCATGGGGACTCCATCACTGCCCTGGGCAGCCTGGGCCAGACCTTGACAACTCTTTTGCTCCTCATGTCCAACTTAAACCTCCCTTCATGAAACTTGAGGCCATTTCCTCTTGTCCCATTGCTTGTTCCTTGGAAGAAGAGCCCAGCTGGAGAGACAACTGGCTAACCCTGCAGAGAAACTGCTCCTGCCAAGTGCTGGTGCCAGTGGGGGAGCATGAATGAAGCTGCTGATAGTTGTACAGTGAAAGAATTGCCTTGCAAAGAGACCAAAAGAAGCCAAGGTGGTGCTGGCCTACAGTGGTCCCTGTGTGCTTTGGGCAGGATGATTCTCCTGACCCACTTTGTGCAGCATCCTGCAAGGCAAAGCTGTGCTGAGGGAAAGGCAGGGAACAGCTGAGGAGGAAGAGGAGGGTTTGTGTTATGGTGTTGCCAGAGCTCCAAGCTGAGGCTGTGCTCCCTCTGTGCTGGGGACTACTTAACGTGGAGCTGCAGACACTGCTTGTCCCAGAAAGCTTGTTAGCAGAGCTGGGTCACAACAGATGGATGCAGACGGGTGGGGAGAAGAGGGAACACCACGGCAGGAGCAGGAGCAGTAGCACGATGTGTGCTCACTAAAGCAGAGCAGCAGCAGAGGATTTTGAGGAGCTTTTTGGTTCCTCTGGGGAGCTCACAGGTGCTGTGTCTGAAGCGTGACAGCCAGCAGGAGACGACAGCCTCGCCTGGAAACCTGGCAAAGGGCTGCTGGGAAAAGGAGCCTTGGCTGGTCCTGGTCCTGTGTGAGTGACTGACTCACCCCAGCCTGAGCTGGGGCCAAGTAGGTTGTGGCTGAGAGCTGAGCAGCCATGTCCCATCCTGTCTCATCCTGTCTTCTGTCTTTTCCCAACCCATCCTGACCCATCCCACTCACAGAATCACAGAATTAACCAGGTTGGAAAAGACCTCTAGAATCATCGAGCCCAACCTATCACCTAAACCTTCTAATTAACTAACCCATGGCACCAAGTACCTGTTAAACACCTCTAGGGATGGTGACTCCACCACCTCCCCAGGCATCCCATGCCAATGCCAATCACTCTTGCTGGGAAGAACTTCTTCCCAACATCCAACTTAAACCTGCCCTGCTGCAGTTTGAGACTGTGTCCTCCCATGGCAGGGGCGTTGGAACTGGATGATCCTTGTGGTCCTTTCCAACCCTGACTGATTCTATGATTCTATTCTATGATTCTATGATCTTCTTGTTCCGTCGCTGGGTGCCTGTCTTCTCCTGTCCCATCCCACCCTGTCCCACCCTGTCTCATCCTTTTTTCTCTTGTCTCATCCTTTTTTCTCCTGTCTCTTCCCATCCCATCTCATCCCACCCCGGATGCTTGGCTGCCCTTCCATCACCCTGAGTCGTCCTCTTTCCATGTGAGAGCTGGGTGACCTGCAACCCTGGCAGCTCAGATCTTGGCCAGGACCTTCCAACCCCTCATGTGGTGCGGCCACCACCATCCCTGCTGCCAGGAGCCCCTCTCCCTGCTTTCCTCCCCGGCGGGCAGAGGCAGCCTTGATGTGCTGTATATTAAGCGGAGCGGCAGCTGCGATATCGCCGTCGAAAGCTAAGTGCAAAATTTACAGCCGTAAATTCTTCTCTCTTCAGGGTGGTTAATTATCTTAATTACTTTTATTATCTTTTATCTTTTAAGATCCTAAATTGCTTATTTCTGCTCGTGTTGCCAAAGGGGGTTGCATATTTTTTTTCTTTTTTCCCCTTCTCAGCGGCGCACGCTGTGCGGCGGCACCGCTCCGCGCGCCTGCCTGGGCTCACTTTGGAACAACTTTGATTTATAGGAGGCTTCTCCTCGGGGTTTTAATTGTGCTAAAGAGAGCAAACAAAGTCCTCCGAAGTGCTGCCTGGCAGAGGGGGGGGGTGGCAACTCGCCCTCTCCTGGTGTTCCGAGCGGGTCGCGGAATCATAGAATCGATCAGTCAGGGTTGGAAGGGACCACAGGGATCAGCCAGTTCCAACCCCCACTGCCATGCCCAGGGACACCCTACCCTAGATCAGCCTGACCACAGCCTCTGCCAGCCTGGCTGCAAACATCTCCAGGGATCTGGCCCCAAACACCCCCTGGGCAACCCGTTCCAGGCACTCACCACTCTTCATGCTCAACAACTTCCTCCTCACCTCCAGTCCGAATCTCCCCACCTCCAGCTTTGCTCCATTCCCCCTAGTCCTGTCACTACCTGAGAGCCTAAAAAGTCCCTCCCCAGCTTTTCTGTAGGCCCCCTTCAGATTCTGGAAGGCCACAAGAAGGTCACCTGGGAGCCTCCTCTTCTCCACACTCAACAGCCCCAACTCTTTCAGTCTGTCCTCATAGCAGAGGTGCTGCAGCCCTCTGAGCATCCTCGTGGCCTTTCTCTGGACACACTCCAGCATCTCCACATCCCTCTTGTCCCAGAGGCTCCAGAACTGGATGCAGTACTCCAGGTGGGGTCTCACCAGGGTGGAGCAGAGAGGGAGAATCACCTCCCTGGCCCTGCTGGCCACACTGCTCCTGATGCAGCCCAGCCTCTGGTTGCTCCCTGGGCTGCAAGTGCACACTGCTGGCTCATGTTGAGCTTCTCATCCACCAGCACCTCCAAGTCCCTCTCTTCAGGGCTGCTCTCCAGTCACTGCCCAGCCTGGATTTGTGCTTGGGATTGCCTCGGCCCAGATGCAGGACCTCATACTATGGAGAAGAGATCAACCCACACCTGGCTCCAGCCTCCTTTCAGGGAGCTGTAGAAGCAATAAGGTCTCCTCCTCTCAACTTCTGTTTCTCCAGGCTGAACACCCCCAGTTCCCTCAGCTTCTCCTCCTCAGCTCTGTTCTCCAGACCCTTCACCAGCTTTGTTATGCTTCTCTGGACACACTCCAGCCCCTCAGTGTCCTTCTTGAAGCGAGGGGCCCTAAACTGAACCCAGAATTCAAGGTGTGGCCTCATCAGTGCTGAGAACAGGAGCACATTCAGTTGCCTACTCCTGCTGGCCACACTTTTGCTGATCCAGGCCAGGCTGCTGGTGGCCTCTTTGGCCACCTGGGCACACTGCTGTTTCATATTCAGCTGCTGTCAGCCAGCATCCCCAGGTCCTTTACTGCCGGGCACTTTTCAGCCACTCTGCCTTGAACATCTCCAGGGAGGGAACATTCACAACCTCCCTGTTCCTGTGTCTCACCACCCTCATTCTTCCTGATATCTTTGGGAAAGCAACCTCAGCACCTGGGGAACAAACATTCACAGAATTGCAGGATGTTAGGGGCTGGAAAGGACCTCAAAGGATCATCGAGTGCAACCTACCTGCCAGAGAAGGGTCACTTAGATTAAGCCTCAGAGGAACACATCCAGGCAGGTTTTGAATGTCTCCAGGGAATAAGAACCCACAACCTTGGTGGAGCTGAGCAGAAAACAACCCCACACCATGGAGAGAGGAGGAGGAGGAGGAGGGAAGGCATCTCCATCCTCCAGAGGAGCCTCCCAGACACTCCCAGGTGCTTCTTCAATGGAGCTGGGGATTTCCTCCGTGGTTATTTTCAATGCCATCCCTCACAGGGAGTGCAGTGGGGGGGAGCTGGCGAGGGCAGGGATTGCCCAAACTCTGCGCTCACTGAAGGACCTTTTCTGATGGCATTCAGCTGCCAAGGAGGAAAAGGAGCTTTTCATGTGCAGCACAAAGGGGAGGGGAAGGGGGGGGGTGTGCTTTTCTTTGCTGTGGTGCTCCCTGAATGCCACACAGCCCCGGGAAGAGGGGCAGCTCTCAGCCCCCAACAATCCCGACCTGAAAGGCTGAGAAGGAGGGAGGCAAAGAAAAGACTTTCCCCCTCATTAGGGCACTTTAGCCTGCAGCCTCTTTGCTGGTGCCTGTGGGGAGCTCCCTGTCACCCCAGCAGAGCTGTGGCTGTGATTACTCCAGGAAATGTGTAACTCCACACCTCACAACGGAGAGGGTTTTTTTATTTTCCTGTCTCCCTTGCCCTGTCTTTTAATAGCCAACAGCAGCAGAAGTGCTGCAGCCTGCTCTGCTTCCTCCCCATTTCCCCACTGCCTGGCTGCTGTCAGCTGAAATTTATGCTGTGGTTTAGGAGTAATTTTTAGTTTGGAGGAATTGTCCTCCTGCCACCCTCTATAAATAATCCACACATCACTCTCAGCCCCACATGGCCACTGCAGCCCCCAGCCCTCCCTGCTGCCCACTTGCAGGCTAGGTCAGGCTGGTAGCAATGCCAAGGTGCCCAGGTTGTAGTGCTGGATGCACCACACTGGGTCTGGGTCAGGCTGGTAGCAATGCCAAGGTGCCCAGGTTGTGGTGCTGGATGGTCCACATGAAGGTATGGTCAGGGTGGCAGCAATGCCAAGGTGCCCAGGTTGTGGTGCTGGATGGTCCACATGAAGGTATGGTCAGGGTGGCAGCAATGCCAAGGTGCCCAGGTTGTGGTGCTGGATGCTCCACACTGGGTCTGGGTCAGGATGGCAGCAGTGCCAAGGTGCCCAGGTTGTGGTGCTTGATGCTCCACACTGGGTCTGGGTCAGGATGGCAGCAGTGCCAAGGTGCCCAGGTTGTGGTGCTTGATGCTCCACACTGGGTCAGGGTGGCAGCAATGCCAAGGCACTTGGGCTGTGGTGCTGGATGCTCTTCACCAGCAAGCAAACACCTGAGCTCAGGCCCTGGGTGTCTGTGGTGACACTGAGGCATGGCTGGTGAAGGTGACAGTTCCCTGGTACATTTTGCCATCATGTATGGAGCATGGGGTGAGGACCCCACCTCCACCTAGCTCCTGAGCCTGCTGGGATCCTTAACTTTGTGCCCCTCCATGCCCAGGGAGCAGGCAGGCTTTGGCCAGCAGCTCTTCTTCCCCTGCAAGCATCCAGGCAGCAGCTCCAGAGATGCTGAATCTGCAGCTCCCCCTCATTTTCATGGTAATCTGAGTGCTCGTTTGTGCTGCTGCAGAGGGTTTTTAATGAGGGAAGGAGCTCCTGCCATAGCCTGCAGCCAGCCTCTGATCCTCCTCCTGCAGCCAGCCTGGGCAGCAGCTGCTTTCTTCAGGAGGATGCTTCTAGAAGCCAAAGCCTGTAAGAGTCTTGCAGGCAGCATTTCTGAGAGCAGCCAGGGACACGTGGACCTACTGAACCTATCCACCCTATGGTGGTGGGATAGAGTTTGGCACCACACCTGCAGACAACACGTGGAAGAGCTGTAAATGCAGGGATACAGCCTCTGAGGTGGCTCCTCCACCTTCTGATGGTGCTTGGAGAGGGAGGGAAGGAACAGGGATGTTTGTGTCTGATCCACAGGGCCATGAAGATGCTCAAAGGGCTGGAGCTGCTCTGCTGTGAGGAGAAACTGAAAGAGTTGAGGCTGTTCAGTCTGCAGAGGAGAAGGCTCCCAGGTGACCTTATTGTGACCTTCCAGTATCTTAAGGGGGCCTACAAGAAAGCTGGGGAGGGACTTTTTAGGCTATCAGGTAGTGACAGGACTAGGGAGAATGGAACAAAGCTAGAAATGGGGAGATTCAGACTGGATGTTAGGAAGAAATTCTTCAGCATGAGGGTGGTGAGACCCTGGAACGTGTTACCCAGGGTAGTGGTGGAAGCCTCATCCCCGGAGGTGTTTTAGGCCAGGCTGGATGAGGTTCTGGACAGCCTGATCTAGTGTGAGGTGTCCCTGCACATGGCAGGGGGGCTGGAACTAGATGATCCTTGTGGTCTCTTCCAACCCTGACTGATTCTATGATTCTATGATTCTATTATTCTACGATTCTATGAAGTGTTGGAGCAAATCCAGAGGAGGCCACCAAGGGCTGCTGTGAGGACAGGCTATGAGAGTTGGGGCTTTTCAGCCTGGATAAGAGAAAGCTCTGAGGAGACCTTGGAGTAGCCTTCCAGTATCTGAAGGGGACCTACATGAGGGCTGGGGAGGGACTATTCACAAGGTCTTGCAATGACAGGACGAGGGGGAATGGGTTTAAAGTGGAAGAGGGAAGATTTAAATGGGATGTTAGGAGGAAGTTCTTCACAGTGAGGGTGGCGAGACACTGGCACAGGTTGCCCAGGGAGGTTGTGGCTGCTCCCTCCCTGGATGTGTTCAAGGCCAGGCTGGATGGGGTCTTGAGCATCCTGATCTAGTGGGAGGTGTCCCTGCCTATGGCACAGGGCGGGGGTTGGAACTGGCTGAGCTTTGAAGTCTTTTCCAACCTAAACCATTCCACGATTCTACGATTCTACGCTTCTCTAAGGCAGGAGGGAATTTTCAGGAGGCACATAATTAGCAGCCTGCTCCCTCGTTCTGTATTCCTCTCGCCTGCCTGCCCACATAAACATTCGGCACACAGCACTTCCAGACACTTTTTAATAGAATCGCTTAAAACAATTAATTACCAGAGTTTTCATTCAAGCTGCAGTGGAAAAGATACGCCGGCAATAAAAGGCATTTATTCCTGGGTTTCTGGAGGCCTGTTTGTTATTAACATGTAAATTAAATCATCACAGATGNGCTGATCGCTAGCGGGATGCTTTCCCAATCCCTCGCTCCTTTTTTTTTTTTTTTTTTTTTCCCCTCCTTCCCTCCTCCTCCTTCTTCTTCTTCTTCTTCTTCTTCTTTCTCCTTCTTAATCTGGGGGACGTAAAGCATGGGGCTAACCGTGGTCCAAAGCAGCCTGATTCTATTACGGGCACATTCGTTAGCCAGCAGCAGTATTATTGGATATAATTTTTCTTTGATGCTTTTTTTTTTTTTAACCAATTATCAGGATAATTTGTTCGTTTCACTCCCTATTTGTTGGGGTTTTTTTTTACTTTTTCTTTTGCCTCACTGTTTGTGTCAGGATTCTCCAATCGAGGGCAGTGGCTTTGGCTCCTCCTGGCCTCACAGCTTGCTGCTGGCCAGTGGCACTGTGGAGTCCGTGCCTGGCTGGTGCCATCATGGAGCTCATGGCCAGCTGAGACCACCAGAGAGCCCATGCCCAGCTCAGACCACCATGAGAGCAGCACCCAGCCTGTGCCTGGTTGGTGTTATAGAATCACAGGATTGCAGGATGTTAGGGGTTGGAAGTGACCCAAAGAGATCACAGAGTCCAACCCCCCTGCTTTGGCTCCTCCTGGCCTCACCACTTGCTGCTGGCCAGTGGCACTGTGGAGTCTGTGCCTGGCTGGTGCCATCATGGGGCTCATGCCCAGCTGGGACCACCATGGAGCCCATGCCTAGTTCAGATCTTCCAGGATCTGAAGGGGGGACTATTGACAGGGTCTTGTAGTGACAGGTTGAGGAGGAATGGGTTTAAACTGGCAAAGGGGAAATTGAAACTGGATGTTAGGAAGGAGTTCTTTGCAATGAGGGTGGTGAGACACTGGCACAGGTTGCCCAGGGAGGTTGTGGCTGCTCCCTCCCTGGAGGTGTTGAAAGCCAGGTTGGACAAGCTCTTGAGCAACCAGGGCTAGTGGGAGGTGTCCCTGCCTATGGTGGGGACATTGAGGTCCCTTCCAAACCAAACCGTTCTATGAATCCATGAACCATCCAAGAAGCTTCTGCTGGTGGCCCAGCATCTTTGTTCTGCTGCCGCCCTGTGTCCTTGATAACTGCTGGAGGCAGGGAGAGGGATGGCTGGGAGGGGGAACCTTGCAATCACACACCCCCCCCCCCCCAAAAAAAAAAAAAAAAAAAGAAAAAAAGAAAGAAAGTAAGTCCTGGAAAGGCTTTCATGCTAAGAATCCCACATTTGACAGAAGTGTGAGATACCTTGAGGCCTTCTATTGATTACCTGGGAGCAGGAGTGCAGGGGCGCTTTGAGCTGTCACAGTTGCAGGCGTTTCTGCAAACGATAGAAGACTGGAACAAAAACAGAGGCAGGCTCCTGACACAGGGTGTTAGGCAATAAAACGCTGTTAATTGTGTTGTCTTAAGGCTACAGCCATCCGCTGGCTGAAGGTCACTTGCTTCCCGTGCTGCTGGTGGGAATGAGGCACTCTGACAGGTGGGAATCTGAGCAGGAAGCAGATATCGGTCAGATTGCAGCAGGAGTGACACTCAGGTGCCAATGGTGGTGTAGCTAAAGGGAGGAGGACAAGCAGCAGGCAGGATATCTCGTGGCTGGTGGATCTATATCCCTGGAGGCGTTCAAGAAAGGACTGGATGGAGCACTTAGTGCCATGCTCTAGTTGATTGGGTAGGGCTGGGTGATAGGTTGGACTGGATGAGCTTGGAGGTCTCTTCCAGCCTGGCTATTTCTATTTATTTCTATTATTTCTATTTCTATTTCTATTTCTATTTCTATTTCTATTTCTATTTCTATTTCTATTTCTATATTTATATTT
>VWZI01021176.1:44876-47980 GCA_013396835.1 Psilopogon haemacephalus | reverse complement strand
GCACATGTACAAAGATAAAACACAAATAATGCTAATTCTGGCAGCTAGGACTGCGATTCACCGAGCAGTGAGAGAGTGAGAGGAGGCACAAGAGATTCGGCATAAACACGGAGATGAAAATGAATATTAATTTACAAAGCAGCACAAAGACAATGGGATACAAGGAGATTGATATCACCAGCTCCCCTTATTCAATCAGATTAGGGACTCATCTTCCCCAAACACCGATTGCTAATCTAGATTTGAAAGACAAATCCTCCTGCAGAAGAGCTTCGCTTTTATCTGGTCCTGTCTGATGCCTCTGCTTAAGATGTTACTACAGTTTGGGGAGGGGGGGGAAGGGGAAGAGAGGGGATGGGTGCTGGGAAGGAGGGAATCTTCCCCAGCAGCACTTAACTGTTTTGTCGCTGAAGTGCCACCAGGAGAGTGGTGGGGCTGGTGGCACAGGGGCTGCCCGTGCTGCTCAGCACTTGTCTCACTGCTCAGGGCCAGCTAGACAGCTCTAAAGCCACCTCCCCATCACCAGCCTGGCCTCCAGCCTGCTCCACTCCGCGTTCTGCAGCAGCGAAGGTGACATTCCCGAGATCTTGACAGCTCCGGGGACACCTGTGTGGCAGCAGAGTCCACCCTGCCCCATCTGTGTTTCACAGCAGGGCAGCAGAGGTGTGTGGAGGGGGCTGCCCCTCTCCTCCCATGACTCAGGCTCTCCGTAATTGGTGCTGAATGGGAGGAAATGGAACTGAGAGTCCTTTCCGAAGGAGTTAGGGTTGGTGTCTGATGCTGCAAACAAGCTCAAGCAATGTGTCATTTAGCAGGGGAGCAAAAGGCAAAGCCAGTTGAACAGGGTTTTTTTTCCCCTTCTCCTCTTTGCAATAAGTGGAGATTCCCAGCACCTGCCCCCTCCAGCCAAGCAGAGAACACCCTGAGGAGCTTGGTGAATGCCTGGTTGTGGGTTCTAAACCTCCTGACAGTGTCCATTCCTGGGCAGCCCTGGGGATCAGTGTTTTTTCTCCCCTTATTACCACTCACAACTGCTTATGGTCTTGTCCTGAAATGCCTTTCCAGGGCTTCATCTGCTTTCAGACCCTGGAGCTCTCAGCAGTGTGAGCTGTGGCTGCCAGTGCAGTGCTGGTCCTGGAGCTAGCACTGCTGCCCTGCCATAGAGGGATTGCTTGGCACAGTGCCTGCCACTCCTGCTCGAGAGGCAGCCTATTTTCTTGTGTCACCAGTTTTGTTGCTCCCTGTTAATCACAAAGAGGCATCTCTTGGTTTGGCCACAGGCAGGCAGAGTGCTGGGAGCAAGGCCTGGGTCATTTTGTGTCTCCTATCAGAGTACAAGCTCCAGGCCAGCAGCGTGGGTGGCATTGCAAATGGGAGAAGCTGTGGGGAAGGAGGATTTCCACCTGAAATGTGTGGGTGAAGGCAGAGCTGTGGCTTAGGGTCCCAAGCCCTGTCCTGGGAAGAGCATCCCAAGCCCAGGGATTCTCCTTCCCTGGAGGTACCAACACATCCTGTGGGCACCTGGCTCCTTGCCTTGCCTCAGTTAACATGGTGATGGGAAGAGTGACTGGAGAGAAGACCATGGTCACCAGTGTGGGTTAGATGCAGTTGGTGTTTTACTACTCAAGCAATCTCAGCCAAAAAAAGGCAAAATTGGCTTAATTCATGCTGAGATACAGAATCACAGAATTAACCAGGTTGGAAAAGACCTCTAAGATCACAGAATGGCTCAGGTTGAAAGGGACCTTAACTCCAACCTCCCCACCATGGGCAGGGAAACTTCTCAGCTAGACTCAGCTGCTCAAGGCCTCATCCAACCTAGCCCTTGAACACCCCTAGAGAGGAGGCAGCCACAGCCTTCCTGGGCAGCCTGTGCCAGAGTTCCCCCAGGACTGTAAGATCTGAGTGTTGTAGTAGATGCTGTGCCAGGAGCTGAGCAATCACTGTTCAGTTGGGTTTAGTTCCTTTGTTTTCCAAAGACACAAAAAATCAACTTTGTCAGAGGGCAAGGGCTGGTGGAACTGATTATCGAGTCCAACCTATCACCTAACACCTTCTAATTAACTAACCCATGGCACTAAGTGCCCCATTCAGCTTCCACTTAAACACCTCCAGGGATGGGAATTCCACCACCTCCCCGGGCAGCCCATTCCAGTGGCAATCACTCTTGCTGGGAAAAACTTCTCCCTAACATCCAGCCTAAACCTGCCCTGGAGCAGCTTGAGGCTGTGTCCTCCTGTTCTGTCCTTGGGTGCCTGGGAGAAGAGCCCAACCCCACCTGGCTACAACCTCCATTCAGGCAGTTGTAGAGAGAAAAGCACTCCACAGCTGAACTCACAAGCACAAAGCCAAAGCCTGGCTTGTGCAGCCTGCTGGGATCAGGACCGTGGAAGCAGCTTCTGCTGTCCTCAGACACCTGAAAACACAGGTTGGTGCTACAAAACCTCCAGGTTGCAAAGGGTATGGGCTAGGGAAAAAAAAAAAAAAAGAAAAAAAGAAAAAAAGAAGAACAAAACCCAAACCAAACAATGACAACAAAAAAAAAGAGAACTTTTAAAAGCCTCTCATTTACCTGTGCCTGCCTGGTAATAATTGTGTGTTTTATTTGTGTAGCACGTGCACAGCGACAACTGCTACAGGCTCAAAGCAATGTTGGTGCTGCTTTGGGTGTCAAGTGCCTCTGACACCTACATGCATTTCAAATAGAATTAATCTATCTTATTCCCACCCCACCCTCCCCTCCTCCATCTGATGCAAATGGCTCCTGTATCCCACTGCAGGCGAGTAAAATGTGTGTCAGTGAGCTCCTTCGAAGGAGATGTCAGACAATCAGCCTGCCAAAAAAAACCCCAAAACAAAACCCACCCCACAAGCAGAGCCACCACCAAGGGCCCCCAGCAGAACCCAGCACAACCTCTCCAACGTGATGCTGAACAATCCCTCCCCAGCTTTCCTGTATGCCCATTTCAGATATTGGAAGGCTACTGTAAGGTCTTCTGGAAGCCTTCTCTTCTCCAGGCTGAAAAGCCCCAACTCTCTCAGCCTGTCCTCATAGCAGAGGTGCTCCAGCCCTCTGATCATCTTCTTGGCCCTCCTCTGGACCT
>VWZI01021176.1:34876-39876 GCA_013396835.1 Psilopogon haemacephalus | reverse complement strand
GTAGAGGTGACATTGGCTGGGGGGCCTCTGCTGGGAGCTGCTTGTCATTGCTCTGGCCACCCTGAACCAGGGTTCTCCTGAACATTTCCCATCTGGTTGGTGGTTTATCAACAAACCTAGCCTCTCCTGGCTGTAGAAGGTGGCTCCTTGCTCTGAATGCTGCCAACAGCTTTTGTCCTGCTCCTTAAACTCTTTCCCCATGGTAGGTTTAAACTGTCAAGGCAGTGGAGTTGTGGAACTTGCATGCCTCTACCCATGGCTGTGTGAGGAGATGTCCTGAACCTGTGCAAGGCTCTCATTAATGAGGAACAAGTCCATCATCAAATCACCAGCTGAAGGTGGTCTTTCTTACACCCACAGGATTGGAGTTTGGTGCCCTGGCCCGGAGCAGCCACCTCTGTGTGGAGAGAAAAAATGGGAACTGTAGGAAAGCACAAAAAGCAAGTCCCAATTCTCCCCTGATCCCTTTTAGAATGCAAACTGCAAATGGGAGGATGTTGGAGCAGGGAAGAGGTGAAGGGGAGAGGCCATAGAGATTTCCCAATCCAGCAGACCTTGAGCTGAGGCTCCTGTGTCTTCCAGCTTCTCCACCCACAGCCAAAGTTCCCTTCATGAGGCAACCCTTGGAGCATCCTTCCTGCCTGGCTGTGGGATGCACTGCCTCTATTACAGCCATAGCCAGGTTATGTGGAGCTACCTGTGGCTGCAAAGGTGCTGAGGGTACCAGAACACCTCTGTGATGAGGAATAACTCAGAGAATTGGGGCTGTTTACTCTGGAAAAGAGCAGACTGACATAAGTTCCATCTTCTTCAGGAGGAACTTCTTGAATGGAAGGGTGCTGGAGCCCTGGAGCAGGCTGCTCGGAGAGGTGATGAAGTCTCCACCTCTGGAGACATTCCAAACTCACCTGGACATGTTCCTGTGAGACCTTCTCTGGGTGGCCCTGCTTTGGCAGGGGGTTTGGACTAGATGATCTCCAGAGGTGCCTTCCAACCCCTACCATTCTGTGTGTGGTTTGGTGGCTGCTTTTGTTACCCACCCATTACCTCAGTAGTGATTAGGGCCACGAGGATGCTCAGAGGGCTGCAGCACCTCTGCTGTGAGGACAGACTAAAAGAGTTGGGGCTTTGCAGGCTGGAGAAGAGGAGGCTCCCAGATGACCTTCTTGTGGCCTTCCAGGATCTGAAGTGGGCTACAAAAAAGCTGGGGAGGGACTTTTTAGGATATCAGGTAGTGACAGGGCTAGAGGGAATGGAGCAAAGCTGGTGGTGGGGAGATTCAGATTGGATGTGAGGAGGAAGTTCTTTACCATGAGAGTGGTGAGAGCCTGGAATGGGTTGCCCAGGGAGGTGTTTGAGGCCACATTGCTGGAGGGTGTTTGCAGCCAGGCTGGCAGAGGCTGTGGTCAGCCTGATCTAGGGTAGGGTGTCCCTGGGCATGGCAGAGGGGGTTGGAACCAGCTGATCCTTGTGGTCCCTTCCAACTCTGACTGATTCTATGGTTCTGTGATTTTTTTAATGTGCTCTACATGATGATTTCCCAATGCTGCGATCTGGTCCTTGCTCAGTGGCTGGAAGGATTGTTTCTCACAGTGGTGACCTCCTGGTGGCTGAGCTGTGTGTCAGCCTTTGAGGAGTCCCCTGCAGCTGCTGGGGGTGTGGCGGGGTGTTGTGTGCATCTGCTGACCTCAATTGTTCTCACACTGTGAGAGCTGCTGGGAAGTGGTTTGACACAAAGTGTTCATCATCTCCATCAGAAGGAAGCGATCTTAGCCAAAAGGAGACAGCCTCCAGCCTCCCTGCTGCAGTGCCCTTCAGCTCTGCTCTGATCTGAGATGTATAATTAGGAAAGAAACAAGTTGTAATTAAATTAGGAGATGGAAAGGCAGGAGAGCCACCATGGAAGCCGATTGCCAGAGCTGGTGGCTGGCAAAGAGCAGTGGTCGGAAGCAGCACAGTTGGGACTACGAAGAAGACTTTGCTGTTACCTTGCTCCTCCTGCATCAGGTGAAAAGCAGGCACTGGAAACCAGTCAGGATTCTTGATGGGAGTGGATAATTCTGGAAGTTTGCTCCAAGAACAGCTCCCTGCTCCTGGAGCATCTGATTTTTGCAGTCCCCACTAGCACATGGCAGAATGGGCTGGTGCTGGCGGGGCAGGAGGGGCTGGTCCCCAAGCCCCCTTCCAGCCCCAAATGTCCCCATCACAGTCACTGCACACATGCACGGTGCTGCTGGCCAATCACTTTCCCACCTGTCGGGAGTTGTTGGTGGCCCCTTTGTCACCTGAGGAACTCGAGGTGGATACCGCTCAGTGCGGGACACTCCAGCACAGCCCAGAGGTCTGGGCAGGGATAGCAGCCAGCGTGGCTTGCTGCCACACCAGATGTGCCGCTGGTGACCAGGCTGCCCAAGTACTCCTAAGTGAAAGCCTCAGTGGGAGGGTTGGGATAAAGCACTTGGTGTGGAGCTAGGACTGGTTAACTCATCCTATTTTCCAGTACCACTCAGAGGCTGCTCCTTTGCAGGTAGCTGCCCTATCCCTGGAACCATTTTGGGGGGGGTTCTGAACAACCTGATCCTCACTGTAGATGTCCCTGCTGACTGCAAGGGGGTTGGAGAAGATGACCTTTAAAGGCCCCTTCCAACTGTAAAGTGTTCAATGATTCTGATTCGGTTATTCTATGATCAGGCTGAGCTATCCTAACAGCACGAGGCTTCTCCTGAGCTGCATCTCCTGAGTCCCCAAATCCCAGCCCTTTGCAGGAGCTGGTAGGGTGGAAATGCTCTGCAGAGGGGCAGGTCTGATCCCCCTCCCTGGGGGCAATAGGAGATGGGGTGGAGATCAGCCCCGAGTGCTGCGGGCTCTGGCTCAGCAACTCAGCTGAGCAGCTCTGGCCCTGCAGATTTATTTCCTGGCTTTTAGCCAGCCTAGGAATGAAAATACTCTAGAGGGTGAAAGGCTCATAGTCAAGAGCTCTTCACCTCTTCCCTGAAAGGACCTCTCATCCTCATTCATTCAGGGCTTTATTACCACTCCACTGCCTGAGAAGAACTGTTTGCAAAGATAGAGCTCGGGGAAAATCAGCAGCCCAGGTGCTGGCATGCTGAGACCTGTCAGCTCTGGAGCCAAAGTAGAGGCAGCTCCAGCAACTCTTCCTTCTGCCAGCCCCACTGATGGATGTTTCTTCTGGGGGACCAGGTGGGCCTTTAGGTGGTGGGTGGCCAGAAGAGCAGCATTGTTAGCTCTGGGGTGTGGGGTGCTCAACATCACAGGCTGCACTCACTGGCGTGGAAACAGAGCTGGCTTTGGAATTTCGGCTCTGTCCCTGGCATGAGAACAGAGCTGGCTCTGGAGTTTTGGCTCTGCTACTGGAATGGGAACAGAGCTGGAGTTTTGCCTCTGCCATTGGCACAAGAGTGGAGCTGGCTCTGGAGCATCAGCTCTGCCACTGGCCTGGGAGCAGATCTGGCTCTGGATCATCAGCTCTGCCACTGGCACGGAAACAGAGCTGGCTCTGGAGCATCAGCTCTGCCACTGGCATGGGAGCAGAGCTGGCTCTGGAGCATCATCTCTGCCTATGGCATGGGAGCAGAGATGGCTCTGGAGCATCATCTCTGCCGATGGCATGGGAGCAGAGATGGCTCTGGAGCATTGGCTGTGTCACTGTCATGAGTACAGTCCCAGGTCCAGAGCTTTCGTTCAACCACTGGCATGGGAGCAGAACTGGCTCTGGAGCATCATCTCTGCCACTGGCATGGGAGCAGAGATGGCTCTGGAGCATTGGCTGTGTCACTGGCATGAGTACAGCCCCAGTTCTGGAGCTTTTGTTTGACCACTGGCATAGGAGCAGAACTGGCTCTGGAGCATCATCTCTGCCACTGGCATGGGAGCAGAGATGGCTCTGGAGCATTGGCTGTGTCACTGGCATGGGTAAAGACCCAGTTCTGGAGCTTTCGTTTGACCACTGGCATGGGAGCAGAGCTGGCTCTGGAGCATCATCTCTGCCGATGGCATGGGAGCAGAGATGGCTCTGGAGCATCATCTCTGCCGATGGCATGGGAGCAGAGATGGCTCTGGAGCATTGGCTGTGTCACTGTCATGAGTACAGTCCCAGGTCCAGAGCTTTCGTTCAACCACTGGCATGGGAGCAGAACTGGCTCTGGAGCATCATCTCTGCCACTGGCATGGGAGCAGAGATGGCTCTGGAGCATTGGCTGTGTCACTGGCATGGGAGCAGACCTGGCTCTGGAGCATCATCTCTACCACTGGCATGGGAGCAGAGATGGCTCTGGAGCATCATCTCTGCCACTGGCATGGGAGCAGAACTGGCTCTGGAGCATCATCTCTGCCACTGGCATGGGAGCAGAGATGGCTCTGGAGCATTGGCTGTGTCACTGGCATGGGAGCAGAACTGGCTCTGGAGCATCATCTCTACCACTGGCATGGGAGCAGAGATGGCTCTGGAGCATCATCTCTGCCACTGGCATGGGAGCAGAACTGGCTCTGGAGCATCATCTCTGCCACTGGCTTGGGAGCAGAGCTGGCTCTGGAGCATCGTCTCTGCCGCTGGCATGGGAACAGAGATGACTCTGGAGCTGTGTCTGGGCCACTGGCATGGGAGTGGAGCTGTCTCTGGAGCTGTGGCTGTGCCACCGGCGCGGGAGCTGCGTCTGCCACCCAGGCAGAGGCTCCCGCGCTGACAAACAGCTTTTGCCATCCCAGCGCAGCCAGCCTGCACCGCACCGAAACAGGCAGCTAGAAAGTAAACAGTGTCTGAAACCTATTCTCATTAGGCTAATTTACGAATAAATTACCATATTCAATGGCCTTATTTTTACTGCTCGTTAACAGGCCCATGATAGGATGATAATTATGGGATTTTAAGTGGCTAATGGCAGCTGGGGCGTCAAAAGCAGTTTTTACGAATCTGTTTATGGCAGGGAAGGTGACAGGAGGGTGGGACACTGAGATGTTGGAATCGCATGTCGGGGTGGGGG
>VWZI01021176.1:864-24025 GCA_013396835.1 Psilopogon haemacephalus | reverse complement strand
GGCAGATCCACAACCCTGTCAGATCTGTGACCCTGTGAGCTCGGAGGCACATCAGATCCACGACCCCGTCAGATCTGTGACCCTGTGAGCTCGGAGCACATCGGATCTACGCCCCCATGGGACCCCGCAAGACTCTGAGGACCATCAGATCTACAGCCCCATAGGATCCACAACCCCCGTGGACTCTGAGCACATTGGATCCACAACCCTGTCAGATCTGTGACCCTGTGAGCTCGGAGCACATTTGATCTATACCCCCATGGGACCCTGCAAGACTCCGAGGATCATCAGATCTGCAGCCCCATAGGATCTACAACCCTGTGGGCTCTGAGCACATCAGATCCACAACCCCATGGGCTCTGAGCACATTGGACCCACAACTCCATGGGCTCTGAGCACATTGGACCCACAACCCCATGAAATCTGTGACACGTCACAAGGCCACATGTCCATGAACACAAGTGCCATGTCATGGTGCTCCCTACAGCGAGGTCTGTCTTCCAAGCAATCTTTGAGAGCACCTACTCATCCCAGAGAGAGTATATAGAGAATGAGGATGGCTAAAAGCCCTGACAATTGTGGTTGTGAGTAGGAAGAGAGGAGAGTAAAGTCTGGTTGCCAGGTCACCACTAAACCATGTTCCCCAGCACCACATCTGTATAGCTTTGAACTCCCTCCAGGGATGGGTTCTTTGCCATTGCTCTGGGAAGCCTAAGACAGGGTTCCTCATTCTTCCCAGTCTGGGGAAAAAAAATGTTTCTCATATCCAGCCTAAACCTTCTCTGGTGGAACTTGAGGCTGTTTCCTCTTGTCCTGTTGCTCGTTCCTTTTGAGGAGAAACCATCCTCCACCTGGTTCCAATCTTATTTCAGGGAGTTTCAGAGAGCAATGAGGTCTCCCCTCAGCTTCCTTTTCTCCAAACTAAACAACCCCAGTTCCCTCAACTGCTTCTCACCAGCCCTGTTCTCCAGACCCTTCACCAGCTTCACTGCTCATCTTTGCCATGTGTCACTGTTAAGAGTGAACATTTACCCTTTCCTTGCCCCATAAGAGAGGGGGACCAGAATCCCACTGAGAGCCTCTCCTAGGGAAAGGGACTCTTCCTTCCACAGGAAGGATGAAAATCTGCACTGAGCAGCTGGCCAAATATTCCTGCTTGAGCTGTTCCTCTGACATGTGTCAGATGGTGTGACCTCAACCACCCTTAATGGCATGACCTCAGCCACCACATTCACAGTTTCATTCTTCTCCAACTGCATATACATATATTCAAACGAGTGCCATGGAGCCAAATATGCATTGGGTTTGGGGTTGCATCAAAGCTGTCAGATTGTCTTTTGAAGGAGCTGAAAGCAGATGGGGAGATGACCTCATAAGTGTCCATCACGCCTCATGGGACAGACAGGAGTTCAAGCAGGAAAATCTGAAGGCTCTTTCTTGGAGCTCGCCCTAGGAATTATTTCACTGGTTCAAACAAAGTGAACTTTGCTGAGAAAGCTTAGAAGTTCCTCCCCCAAAGTAGAGCCAATCCAGCTGAATGCTAGACAGCAAGTGAAGTTTGTTCCCAAGGGACAATGTTCTTGAAACACAGCCAGACTCAAGAGCAGTTTCATCAAGATCTAGTGGAAAAGCCCCAGCTGGGCTGTGTGCAAGCTGGGCTGGGCTGTGCATGGTCCCCAGTGTCACTTGGGTGACAGCAGCCACCAGTGCTGCATTCAACAGGATGTCCTTTGGAGGTGAGGATGAGAGGAGGGTTGTCATGGGGGAAAAGGGCTAGAGGGACACAGTGATCTAGCCCAGAAAGCCCTTGACTCAAAGCTGCTGTGTGGTTAATTGATGTTCTGGGCTGCCTCCCTCTCAGGCTTCTCTGCTCTCTTGCAGGGTTGTGACACTCTAGCTCCCAGTTCCACAAGGGAGACCAGCTGGCCACATCAGAATTTCCTATCTGCCCTGCTCCATCAGCCTTTCCAGAAACTGGCACATGAGCCAACAGACTGGGAAATCAACCTCTGTCTCCTCCTGGGTTCTGTGAAAGTTGACAGCAGTTTGTGTTCAGAATCTGCTAAGGCTCAGGGCTATTTGGGCAAAGTTAGTGGCACCTTTTCAAAGGTAGGAAGAGAGCTGAACAACGCTGATTTCTTTATTGTGGTGTCTGTAATTACAGCAAAAAAACCCCAAAAAGCTACCAGTGAGAAAAGAGCCCCAGAACTGAGGAGCCTGCACTCCCATGGCTTGTTCCTGGTCTGCTGGAGAAGTTTGGCTTCAGCTGCAGCCCAGACATTGCTCACTTGAAGGCAAATTTCCCCCAGTCATGGCATGCTTTGGAAAGATGTTCACCAGTGTCTGTGGTGCCTCTGGGGAGCCTCTTGGAAGACAAGGTGGAAAAAACCAAACCAACCAAACCCTCAATATCCTGAGTGTCAGTCCTCCCTCTCACTATAATTATCTTTATTGATTGGGGAGCCGTTTCCATTTCCACACCTCCCAGTTTCCTGTTAGTGCTGCTGTTTAGATGTATCCATGGATCAGATTTCCAGAGATTTCATCCTAGGGGTAAAAGCCTTGTTATGGATGAACCCTGTGCAGGTCTCCATAGAGAAGTGATGGGGCTTTGTGGCAAGAGGTAACAACAGGGATGGACATCAGTGGAAGGAGGAGAGAGGGAGCAACCTTGCCAAAGCCATTCCTCACAGCACACTGCCCCAGAGCAACAGGCTGCCCAGGTTCTCTGCTGCCAGTGGAGCCCCGTGGTTACTCAAAATGAGAGGAACAGAAATGCATGAGGACACAAAGCCACCAAAGCAGAGAGCCTCCTTTCCTGCAGGCTGGCAATGTGTCCAGGGGGGACAGATGGCAACAGCTGCTCCTCTCAGGTTTGGAAGTGGTCGAGGATGGTTCCTTGGGGTGTGCTCTCCCCCAAACACTCACTTGCTTCTGCTGGCAGGGATCCTGCTCATTTTCTGCTTACCCCGTGCCTTCTTAGCCACAGGAGATGCCACCTCAGTGCCACACAGGATGCCCTCAGCCTTGGGTAATCTCTCAAGGGGAGCAGTGTTTGTTGGTGGACACTGACTGAGTCTGGGAAA
This sequence comes from Psilopogon haemacephalus, assembly GCA_013396835.1. Lineage (NCBI taxonomy): Eukaryota > Metazoa > Chordata > Aves > Piciformes > Megalaimidae > Psilopogon > Psilopogon haemacephalus. The sequence goes on along the minus strand of VWZI01021176.1, from coordinate 20,939 downwards.
GAAAGTCTGCATGGGCAAAAATACCTTTTCAGGGCCGAAAGTGTGTGATGACACTGCCTGGGGTGAGATGTTGGGTGCAGCATTGACAGGGATTAGTTATCCCTAAGTGTACAGGGTACCTGTTATCCCTGCAGGAATCTAAAGTGCAAGCTTACCCTGCTTCTCACCAGCGCCCAGGAAGTGGGCTGGGAGAGGGAAAAAAAGCCACCAAAGGGTCTTCTGCATCCTTCTGCATTACATAAGCCTCACTCACAACACAGCAGGGGCCAGATGTGGACCTGTGCATCAGGGACAAGAGCACTGCTTCCGTGTGTTGATTGGGAACATCTCAGTTGCTAGGGCTTGCACCAGCCCATGCCCCAAGTCACAGAACTGTTTGGGCTGAAGAAGACCTTTCAGATCAGCCAGCCCAGACATTAACCCAGCACTGCCAGGTCACCACTAAACCATGTGGTAAACCACATCTCCACAGCTTCAAATCCCCACCAAGGGTGGGGACTCCACCAGCACCCCGGGCAGCCTGGGCCAGCTCAGCGGTCAGGGCTGCAGATCTCTCCAAAAACCTTCTACTCACACCCGTTTAACCAGCCCCTTACACATCCCTCCCCCCAGCCCTGCTCAGTCTCCCCTAGAGCAGCTGCAGGATCCACGCTCCTCAGTGGATGTTTTTCCCATCAAAGAGCTGCGCAAACATTTTATTCCCCATTCGCTGCCCGTTCGCAAACAGCCGAGAATCCACTCCCTCCGCCGCAAGATTTGTGTCCGAGGGAGCTCCCAGGCTGACATAAAGCTGCCTGCGCTTTCAAGAGGCCTCTCTGGTAAGCTCTTATTTCTTGGATTCCTTCCCAAAACGAGGCAGTATTCAGTGATGGGAAGCGGCGAGCGGGAGCGATACGAGCGGCTGAGCGGAGCTGCCCCGCTCACAGCAGAGGCACCAGTGTCGTGTCTCTACAGAAATATCAATTATATTCCCTGTAGCAGCTAATGAGAGAGCAGTTGGCAAACACCAGCAGGTAAGCAGGCAAACACAGCCCAGCAGGTAGTTTGGGCTTCCTGAGGTGGATTTTCCCTGTTGTTAAAGCGTCCCCGGGGGCACTGCACCCCGCTGAGCGTGCCCAGCAATAAGAGCCCGCAATAACCAGCGGAGTGGAGTGGAGTGGAGTGAAGTGCATCAGGGGAACCCTTCCTCCTCCAGCTCCTTGGTAGAACGAGAGGAAACGGCCTGAAATTGTGCCAGGGGAGGGTTAGGCTGGAGATGAGGAACAATTTCTTTGCTGAAAAAACACGGTCAGGCGTTGGAACAGGCTGCCCAGGGCGGTGGCGGTGGAGTCACCATCCCTGGAGGTGTTCGAGAAACCTGTGGCCATGGCACCTGGGGGACGTGGTTTAATGGGCAATGGTGATGGCTGGACTGGATGAACCTAGAGGTCTTTTCCAACCAAAACAGTTCTATGATTCTATGGCTTCTGGCTAAACAAAGCCATTGGCCCCCTGACGCCTTCAGGAGCTTGGCACCTCCAGCAGTGACAAACAGCAGCAGTGTGAACATGCGGCCCAGACAGCAACTGTGTGCTGGGCTGCATTAAGGGAAGTGTTGCAGGCAGGGCAAGGGAGGGGATTCTGCCCCTTCACTCTGCTCTCCTCAGACCCCACCTGGAGTACCGTGTGCAGTTCTGGAACCCCTACCACAGGAAGGACATGGAACTGTTGGGGAAAGTCCAGAGGAGGGCCAAGAAGATGATCAGAGGGCTGGAGCACCTCTGCTATGAGGACAGGCTGAGAGAGTTGGGGCTTTTCAGCCTGGAGAAGAGAAGGCTTCCAGAAGACCTTACAGTAGCCTTCCAATATCTGAAATGGGCATACAGGAGGGCTGGGGAGGGACTATTCACAAGGTCTTGTGATGACAGGATGAGGAGCAATGGGTTTAAACTGGCAGAGGGGAGATTTAGGTGAGATGTTAGGAGGAAGTTCTTCACAGTGAGGGTGGTGAGACATTGGTACAGGTTGCCCAGGGAGGTTGTGGCTGCTCCCTGCCTGGAGGTATTCAAGGCCAGGCTGGATGAGTCCTTGAGTGACCTGTTCTAGTGGGAGGTGTCCCTGCCTATGGCACAGGGTGGTTGGAACTGGATGATCTTTGAGGTCTCTGCCAACTTAAACCATTCTATGATTCTATGATTCTGAAGGATCATCTCTCAACCCTATCATAACTGTGTTTTGGTTGTCCAGTTTTGACTTTCTCCCTCTCTTTGTTTCATTCAGTTAAATCACCATTTCACCAGCTTAAACCACTCTGTCCTGAGGTTAGCTAAGCCCTCAGCCCCATCTCCACCATGCCCCATACCCAGCAGAGGAGATACTTGAAGTTGGGTCTTATCTGCTTGCCCCTGGCTGCAGGCTGGCAGATCTCTCCATGAATATATTCCAGCTATTTTTGCATAACTCCAGCGTTCAGATGTCTTTATCCTGCAGCAATCCCAAAGCTGCCTGGATTTTGAGCTGCATTTCACAGAGTTTGCAGGGTGAGGGTGGGGAGGGATCCAGCTTGTGTTTAGCCTGGGGTTCTGGGCACAAGACTCCAGTTTTGGACACTTGGAGCTGAGATAGTAGAGCCCAGGGCATCTACAGCATTTTCTGGGCCCCGGTTCTGGGCACACAGCTCCAGTTCTTGGACACTTTGGGTTGAGATAGCAAAGCCCAGGGCACCCACAGCACTTTTTGGTGGTGGCTCCTGAGCCACCCCATGCATTGCAGATGGAGAAGAGGAATCACAGGCTGGTCAGTTTGACATCTCTGGGATCACCCTCACTTAAATGAAAAAAAAAAAAGAAAAAAAAAACCCCAAAACAACAAACCAAAACCATTCCCCCACACCCCCAGCTTGTACTTTTTATCTCATCTGAGCTTCCTTTGCTCATTTTTACTGCCCTGCTTGGTGAGCAGGAGCAAATCTGATTCAGCATTGTTATTAATCCCATATGCAGCGTATGAAGGGAGGAAAAAGCAGTAATTAAGAGCAGTCCTGAGTTAAAAGAATCACCCCTGTGTCTCTTGCTTGCCTAATAGCTGGCAAATGCCTGCTGTTGACTCAGTCATCTGCAGCCGACCGGGCTGAGCAGGGAGGTTTTGCTAACCCTCTCTGTGCTGCCTTTGTTCTGGCCAGAGACACAGAGGGGCTGGGGGCTGCCCTTTGTCTCCTAAGCTTTCTGCACTGCCAGCCAGCACCAGCACCAGCACTCACCCATGCCCATGGCTGCACCCCTGTGCTCCTGGGGGCAGTTGACTTCCCCAGGCTAAATTAAACACATTTCAGGCTCAAAACCCACCAACTTCTGCATGAAAACAAACCCAGAAAAGCTAACAGCTTGTCCTAGGCAGTTTGTCTGGGGTGGATACAGCTTGTCCAGTGGAGGCTGGGGAGGGCTGGGGATGAGGAAAGGAGGCTGGGGAGGGCTGGCGATGAGGAAAGGAGGCTGGGGAGGGCTGGCGATGAGGAAAGGAGACTGGGGAGGGCTGGGGATGAGGAAAGGAGGCTGGGGAGGGCTGGCGATGAGGAAAGGAGGCTGGGGAGGGCTGGGGATGAGGAAAGGAGGCTGGGGAGGGCTGGGGATGGAGGTGGATGACTGCTGTTGCTGCAGCAGGGTGCAGGAGAGGCAAGGATGGGTTGTCAGCAGCAGGAAATAAAGAGAAAAATCAGGAAGGGGCTTCCACGCTGGAGAAGAAAATAATCAAGTTGAAAAGCAGGAGGAGATTACAACAGCTCAGAAAAGCAAAAGGGACTGAGGCCTTGAGCAACCTGTTCTAGTGGGAGGTGACCCTGACTATGGCAGGGGGTTGGAACTAGTTGCTGTGCAGCTCCGTTTCAGTGTGATGCTCAGCTTTGTCTGGACAGTAGAAGCTTCTACTTGTGAGCTCCTGTCCTGCAGCTGTTCTCTAAGACCACATTGCAAAGGACTTTCTAGAGTTGAGAGCAAGGTAAGCCTTTAGGGGGAAAAAAAAAAAAAAAAGAACCAAACATGGCTTGATAGCAGAGTAGTGGTGAGATGTAAGCAATAAGGAGAGTGCAGCCTTCTGCCTGGCCCTAATGAAAACAGCTTTCAAGTGGCTCCCAGATTAATCTTAATCTCTTTGAAATAACCTGAGTTATGAGCAACTTGGGTTGCTTCTGTCCCTCAGGCACTGGAGGGTTTTAGCTTGCCCTTGCCAGGGTCAAGGTCTGCTTGAGGGCACTTGACCAGAAGGATGTGGGATGAGGTGATGTTGATGCTGAGTGCTCAGGGAGGTTGGTTGCTGCTGGGTGGTGGCAAGAGCTGGCCTTGCTCTGGGGGTGAGATTAGGAGAATATCCTTTCTTCAGCTTCCACTCTCACACTCTAGCTCTGAAGAGCTGCCTCAGGAACAGCAAAGGCCTTGATGTGATGTCCCCAAAGCCCATGGGATTCCCTCCATGTGCAGGGGCTGTGGTGAGCTCTGCCGTGCCCCAGGCTGGGTGTCACAGTCCTGTTGCTGTGGTGTGTGGTTGTTGGGCTGTGGTGAGCTCTGCCATGCCCCAGGCTGGGTGTCACAGTCCTGTTGCTGTGGTGTGTGGTTGTTGGGCTGTGGTGGGTTCTGCCATGCCCCAGGCTGGGTGTCACAGTCCTGTTGCTGTGGTGTGTGGTTGTTGGGCTGTGGTGGGTTCTGCCATGCCCCAGGCTGGGTGTCACAGTCCTGTTGCTGTGGTGTGTGGTTGTTGGGCTGTGGTGAGCTCTGCCATGCCCCAGGCTGGGTGTCACAGTCCTGTTGCTGTGGTCTCTGGTTGTTGGGCTGTGGTGAGCTCTGCCATGTCCCAGGCTGGTTGTCACAGTCCTGTTTGCTGTGGCTGTGGTCTCTGGTTGTTGGGCTGTGGTGAGCTCTGCCATGTCCCAGGCTGGGTGTCACAGTCCTGTTTGCTGTGGCTGTGGTCTCTGGTTGCTCCACATTCTCACCCAACCCTGCTTCCCTGGGTTTCTTTTTTTTCTTCTTTCTTGCTATTCCCTCCATCCCGAGGATCATTTTTCAGACAGCCCCAGTGCTTTGCCCTGCAGTCAGACTATTTAGTCTGGTTTTGGTGACCCTGTCTGACTGCTCGAGAATAAGCTCTCAGGTTTCTCCTTTCTCTGCAATCACTACATGTTTTTTTTTTTTTCTTTAAGCAAATACATACCTTTGAGCCTGGCCCTTTCAGAAGGACTTAAGGTGGTCCTATTCTCCTTCCTTTACACGAGGAGACACGCTCGGAGTAGCACCAGGGTTTGTGTTCCCCTGGGATGGTCGTGTGGGAGGGCAGGGTTACCTTCCCCTGCTAGTCGTTGGGGCCATCCAGAGCTCAGATTCACACACACACACACACAAAAGTGTCTAAAATTATCAGCCTGCCACAGGCAGCTCTTACTCTAACCTTCAAAGCAGAGACACTGCTGGAGTTTTCTCCTGGAGAAGGGACAATATCATTTGAGGGTTCACAAATGTGGGCTGAAAGAGCCCATTGTGCTGGAGGTGTTCATTCCACAAGCTCTTGAAAACTTCCTCTGAGCTCTTTCCTTTGTGCTGCTGAGCCACTGAACATCAGGCCAGGGTTTTGGTCTTCCATGCTGGCAGTTCTGCCCGGGCAGTAGAAGTGGGTCCTGGAAGAGATAGGTGGGATGAGGAGAGGAAGCTGGGGAAAGGTAGGTGGGGATGAGGAGAGGAAGCTGGGGAGAGATAGGCAGAGATGAGGAGAGAAAGCTGGGGAAAGGTAGGTGGGGATGAGGAGAAGAGGCTGGGGTGAGATAGGTGGGAATGAGGAAAGGAAGCTGGAGAAAGGTAGGTGGGGATGAGGAGAGGAGGCTGGGGAAAGATAGGTGTGGATGAGGAGAGGAAGCTGGGGAAAGGTAGGTGGAGATGAGGAGAGGAAGCTGGGGAAAGATAGGCGGAGATGGAGAGAGGAGGCTGGGGAGAGATAGCTGGGGATGAGGAGAGGAGACTGGGGAGGGCTGTGGATGGAGATGGATGACTGCTGTTGCTGGCCACTTCATTTGGGTTTAATTACTAGACACAAGTCGAAGCAGCTAATTGCTCATCATGGGCTTTGTATTTCAGACCTCACCCCAGCTTGTAGAAGACAAGTGGCTGAGTGCTGGCCTCTAGAAGGGGTTAAAAGTAGGGAATCTCCTCCCTCGTAAATAAGGAGCGAAGAATAGAAGCTAAAAGGTGTGAGACTGATGCCACATCATCTAGCACTTGTGGAACTTCTCCTTCCCAGCAGAAGTGCTGACTGTGACAGGCTGGGGAGGCCTTGGATCGATGTGAGGATGGAAGCTGAGCAGTGCCTGGGATAGCTGCAGCTATCCCGATTTATTGGGCCCATTGCACAGCACAACAACCACTGGATGAGGATCGTTCAGCTACTGCCTGCTAATGAACTCTGCACTAATTAGCTGCTGGGGATTGATTTTTGGGTTGTTTGGTTTTGGTTTTTGTTGGGTTTTTTTGTGGTTTTTTTTTTTTGGGGGGGTGTGTGTATATGATTTGTTTGTCTGGGACACTGGAACAGGGCTGGAGGAGCTTGGTGCTTGACCTTCACTGTGTTCAATGAGAGTGGGAATAGAATTAGGATAGAGTAGAATGGAATAGAATGAAATCTATAGATTAGAACAGTATAATAGAATGGAATGGAATGAAATGGAATGGAATAGGCTGGAATAGAATGGAATGGAATGGAATGGAATAGAATAGAATAGAATAGTAGACTAGACTAGAACAGTATAATGGAATGGAATGGGCTCGAAAAGAATGGAATGGAATGGGCTCGAAAAGAATGGAATGGAATGGATTAGAATAGAATAGAATAGAATAGAATAGAATAGAATGCAATATGATACAATACAATACAATAGAAGAATAGAATAGTAGACTAGACTAGAACAGTATAATGGAATGGAATGGAATGGAATGGAATGGAATGGAATGGAATGGAATGGAATGGAATGGAATAGACTAGACTAGAATATAATAGAATTGAATAGTAGACTAGACTAGAACAGTATAATGGAATGGAATGGAATGGAATGGAATGGAATGGAATGGAATGGAATGGAATGGAATGGAATAGACTAGACTAGAATATAATAGAATAGAATAGTAGACTAGACTAGACTAGACTAGATTAGACTAGAATAGTAGAATGGAATGGAACAGAATAGAATAGAATAGAATAGAATAGAATAGAATAGAATAGAATAGAATAGAATAGAATAGAATAGAATAGAATAGAATAGAATAGAATAGAATGGAACAGAATAAGCCAGGTTGAAAGAGACCTCCAACCTTTGGCTTTTGGGGGCTCACAATCCACTTTGAGCTTTTGGGGGCTCAGCCCTACTTTGGGAACATTTCTGAGGGGCAGCCTTGACCCTCTGGCTTTGGCAGGGAGCAGGAAGGGGAGAGCCCAGTTTGAGCTCAGGGATTATTTATATTTCAGTGGTTCCTGCTGCAGCAGAGGAAGAAGACAACAACTTCCCAGCTCTGATGGATGAGGCACTGGAGGGGGAGGAGGGGGGGACAGGAGGGACTGAGCGGCCACCACGTACCCGGGGCCATTCTGCAGGGGACACGAGTGGGGAAAGCAGCAACAAATTGATTTTAAAAGGCGTTCCAAGAGGCCTGTGTGTGTGTGTGGGTGGGCGTCTGTGTGTCTCTGCACCCCCTTCCAACCACACGGCCCGGGGAGCTTTTTCAAGCGGAACAGCCTGCAGCTATGACAATAAACACCTCAGCCGCAACCTGCCGCCCATTTGCATATTGGCGGCCTTAATTTCGGCGCGAGATGCAAATGTATGCAAAACGAAATCCGTCTCGTAATGACGCGCGGCGATTAAGCAATTTCGGTGCTCAAATATTCCCTTTAATGAAATCAAACAGGCCCATGCGTGTGACAAATTTGCCTCAGCGTGGAGAAATTAGCGGGCATAAAAAAAAAAACAACAAAAAAAACCCAAAACCAAACAAAAAAACCCAACAAACCCAAAACCAAAACCGACACAGAATCCCAAGCGCGGGGCGGACCGCGCCGGGCATCCGAAATCAGCTCTCCAGCGTGGGGAGAATCGCTGCTTCTGAATAAGCTGGAAATTCTGTTTAGAGGGAACTGCTGGAAATGAGTTGAGTGGGCCAAGTACTTGGTTTCCTGCTGTAGTGGGTTTGCAGTGACCTGCCCCCCCCACCTTTTGAAACCCCGGCTAAAACTCAGAAAAACACACTGGAAGTTAATAAATGAAGCTTTATATTTACAGCAATGCACAATATACAAGCAAATATTTTCAAGATATAACAGATATTTACAGAAATCTACAGTAAAAAAGAAATACAGACACCACACCCCTCCTGGAGACCAAAATCCCCAGGAGAGGGAAACCAAACCCCCCCTACCACCTTTCCCTCCTTTCCCCAGCTTTATCTCACCACTTGATGATGCTGCAGATAAGCTGAAGATCGGTCAGAAAGGACCGAGTGGCAGGAAGGAATGAATGGTTTTAGTGATTTTACTCTGAATTAGTTCAAAGGCAGAGAGACAAAGGAAAGAAGCTGCTGAAGCCTGCACAGACCCAGAGCCGACTGACTGCGCAAGCACACTGGCTTATCTGAATGTTTTGGGAACATTCTCAAAACAACCTTCTTTTCTCTGTCTCAGTGAAACTGGGTGAAGTGACACGCTGTGTTTAATTCTCTCTCAGGCAATAGTCTAATTTCTCACTCAAATTCTCCAATTAGCTCAAACCAACACACCTGCTCTCCCAAGAAATCTCCTTCTCCGGTCAGCATTGATTTATGCGCCAGGTGTGAAAATCGAGCGAAGGTTTGCAGGTTGTTTTGGGGATGGTGTGCTGGTTTGAAGTAATTGGAGGATTTGAGTGAGAAAGTAGACTACAGGCTGAGGAATGGAAAAACCCGTGATGGCACTTCACTCACAGCTTTACTGAGAAAGAAAAAAAAAATGTTTTAAGAGTTGTAACCTAAATACAGGTAAGTCAGATGGTTTCAGACCTCTCTGGGCTGTAGCTGCTCCTTGCATGGCTCCTTTTCCCTGTCTTGTGTAGCTGATTCTCAGTAATTTCACTAACTTCTTTTCTGCTGCTAACCTTCCTGGCTGATCTACCTTCACCTATCTGCTGCATCAACAGGTGGTGACATAAGATTGGGGAAGGGGGAAAAGGTGGTAGGGGTGGTTAGAAACCCCTCTTGGGGATTTTGATCTCTGGGAGGGGCTGTGGTGTTTCTGTATTACCTTTTCACTACATATATCTGTAAATATCTGTTATACATTGTAAAGATCTGCTTGTATATTGTGCATTGCTGTAAATATAAAGTTTCATTTATCAACTTCCAGCCGTCTGAGTCCTAGCCAGGGTTATATCAAAGGGTGGGGAGGGGGTAGGTAACTGCTAAACCACCACAGGTGGTTTAAATAGTTAAAAGAAAAAACAAACAAACAAAAAAAAAAAAATCAGAGGGTCACTGAATCACTTCATTTGGAAAAGGTCCTTAAAATCATCCAGCCCAACCATCAACCCAACACCACCATGGGTTAAAATGTTAAAATCAAACAAAGGTTTGCAGGTTATTTTGGGGTGGTTTAAATAGTTAAAATAAAAAAACAAATGACAAAAGAAAAAAAAATCAGAGGATCATGGAATTGCTTCAGTTGGAAAAGGTCTCTAAGATCATTCAGTCCAACCATCAACCCAACACCACTGTGGGTTAAAATGCTAAAATTGAGCAAAGGTCTGAAGGTTGTTTTGGAGTGGTTTTGGTGGTTTAAATAATTGAAAGAGCTCCAGCCTGGACCAGCAAGAGTTGTTCTTACTGCACTGGAAGGCCAGGCTGCAGTGACCCTCAGTGGGAATGCTGAGCCTGCTGTTGCTAATGGCTTGTCCAGATGTCCTCACCCTCCCCTCTTAGCTCAGCCATGGTAACACTTGAGGGAGCTCAGCATCAGCCCCCTGCATGCTCCTGTTTCATTTGTCTGTGGGCTTCATCCCAAAAAGTTCTGAGAGGAAGCTGCTGCTGCTTTTCCCATGTCCCAGCTAACTGTGTGAGGCCAGCACTGGCCTCCTTGATTTCACACAATCACAGAAACATCCAGGTTGGCAAAGCCCCTCGGGATCACTGAGTCCAACCTACAACCTTACTCTACAAGATTCACCTTAAACCATCTCCCCAAGCATCACATCCAATCCACCCTTAAACACATCCAGGGTGGGTGACTCCACCACCTCCCTGGGCAGCTCATTCCAGTCCCTCTGTGAAAAACTTTTTCCTAGTGTCCAATATAAAACTCCCCAGCCTCAGCTTGAGGCCATTCCCCCTTGTTCTGTCTCCAACTAGCTGTAAGCAGAGCCCAGCAGCAGCCTCTCCACAATGTCCCTTCAGGTAGCTGTAGACAGCAATGAAGTCTCCCCTCAGCCTCCCCTTTTTCAAACTAAACAGGCCCAGCTCCAAGGTGCTGAAGACCTCCCAGGTCTTCACCACCCCAGGATGTATCTCCGAGTGCTCAGTCTGTTATCATCTTCTTCATGTATTAGTTTGGTTTGCAGTGCACAAAATGACCATTTCTGCTCTTCCCTTGGGTGTGTCCAACATCTTTCTGCCAGATAAAGAAAAAAATGTTGAATATCAAATCCATGCTTGGGTTCAACTCTTTGCAGCCTGCGCTGGATAGTGGCGAGGCAGACAGCCTGCACCTCACCTTCTTTTATTCATAGATCCATAGAATGCTTTGGGATGGAAGAGATCTTAGAGATCATTCAGTTCCAACCCTCCTGCCATGGCCAGGGACATCTCCTGCTAGATCAGGTTGCTCAAGGGCTCATCCACAGAATCACAAAAACATAGAATGTCAAGGGTTGGAAGGGACCTCCAAAGCTCATCCAGTCCAAACTCCCTGCCAGAGCAGGATCTCCTATACCAGATCACGTAGGTACACATCCAGACAGGTCTTGAATATCTCCAGAGATGGAGATTCCACATCCACCCTGGGCAGCCTGTTCCAGTATTCTCTCACCCTTACAGGGAAAAAAATTCCTCCTCATGTTTAAATGAAACTTCCTCTGCCTCAGCTTCCACCCAGTGCCCCTTGTCCTGTCCTTGGGCATCACTGAGCAGAGCCTGGCTCCAGTCTCCTGCCACTCACCCTGAACATATTGATAAACATTGATGAGGTCACCTCTCAGTCTTCTCAAGCAGCACAGCCCCAGCTCCCTCAGGCTCTCATAAGAGACATGTTCCAATCTCTTCATCATCTTTGTGGCTCTGCACTGGACTGTCTTCAGCAGTTCTATGTCCCTCTTGAACTGGCCAATATGGCCTTGAACGCCTCCAGGGAAAGGTCATCTACAACCTCCCTGGGCAACGCTTCCTCCTCCTCCTGTCCTTGATTAGAGGAGCTGGATGAGGGCACCAGTCCCGGCTGCTGGTTTAGCCTGGTGGTTCTTGCTGCCGTGGAGGAGTCCCAAGGGATGCTGAGTGCCCAGCTTTGCTCCAGTCCCTGCTGGTCTGATGTGTTCTGTGACGGGCTGGATGACAGCGGGGTTGGAAACTGTCTCTGCTTTTATCCATCTCTGCAGACTCATCTCGGCTTTTCTGTCTGGAATCTGTTTTTGCCTCTCCCAGCAGAGCAGCATCCAGATTTTCCTGTCTCCTCCCTCTCACTCCCTCGTGTCTGGGCTGTGCTGTGTCCCAGCTGTGTCTCTCCTGGGTCTATCCTGCGCTTTCCCTGTTCCTCCCACTCCTGTGTCTTCTGCTCTTGGTGGAATTTGTAGATCATAAATCCACAAAGTAAACTTTATGGAGCGGGTGTTTGCTTTCTTTTGGAGCATGAAGGATGCTTATAAGCAACAAGAGTGCTGGCATTTGATGGTGCTGCACTCACCCCTTCCCCCCACCAAGATGCCTTAATTCACTGATCCAGGCTGGCTCCTGCAAAGCCAATGCAGGGCAGGAGGAGCAGCCCCAACAGATCCTGATCCCAACGAGGCCATCAGCCCCACAGGTGAGCAATGCTGATGCTGTGGCACAGATCTGGAGCTGTTATCCAGATGAGGCTTCAAGCTCCAGGCTGTTGCTGCCCTCCCCCACCAGTCTGGTTTAGCTGCACAGCACACCCCTGTCTCCCCCTCCTCTGCTGCTGTGCTGTCAGGGGGTAATTGATGATTTTAGGGAGTAGCTGACTCAGGCTGCTTGGATTTGCTCTCTGAGGTCGTTCCTGCAGTCGAGAGCTGGGGGAGGCTGGTGCCATCCTGTCGAGTGTGGGGCTGGAGCTGGGCACCTCTGGCCAGGACCAGGCAGAGCTGGCTCTGCCTGCTCCCATGGAAACTCCCACAGCGGGGAATCTTCCTCCATGGACCAAGAGCATCCTGGGGGGCATGCCATGCCGTGCTGTGCCATGCTGTGCCATGCTATGCTGTGCTCTCCCACACTGCTGTGCCACTCTGCACCACGGGACGTGAAGTCTGATGGACCAAAGGGTGTCCTGGGGAGCACTCCAAGCTGTGCTGCATTGCGACTTGCTGTGCCGTGCTGCACCACGGAACACAAAATTTGATGGCCCAAGGACAGAGCAGGGAGCACATTATGCCATGCCATGCTGTGCTGTGCCACACTGTGCCACGCTGCTTCCCGGGGTATGGAATTCGATGGCCCAAAGGCATCCCGGGGAGCACTCCATGCCATGCCACACTGTGTTGTGCTGCACCACGTTGTGCTGTGCCATGCTGCACGGAGCAAGCCTCCCCAGCCCCTCAGCCCACTTACCAACAAGCGTTTTGGGCACCCCTCCCCCTTCCCCCCAAGGGACACCTGCCAGCCCCAGCAAGGGGATGGGCACGTTCGGTGGCTCTGCCCCATCTGAGGCTCACTTCTGCTCTGCCAAAAACTGCAGAGGCTGGGAGCTGAGAGCTGCAGCCTGGAAGCAGGACCCCTGCCAGGCCTCATAGCTCAGCCATGATGTAAGAGAAGAAATCAGCAACCCCCCTCCACTCTGCCAGAGTTAACCCTTGCGAGGAGGGACAGGGTGGGATGCTGCTGCTTCCCCTCGGAGCTTCCAGCTTGCCCCTTGCTTCAGAGTGCTGCTCCCCTAGCAGCTCCCAGCCCTTCCTCTGCCAGCACCGTGGGCATCAGTGGGGCACATCCCCTCTATGGGATGGTGGGCACCAGTGGAGCACATCCCCCCTCTGGAATCCCCCCTGGGCAGCGACATCCACATTGATGAAAGCAGTGTCTGCTTTCCCACCCCAAACACTGGGCTGTGCCAGTTGCTTGGCCCATGCCTAGGCAATGGCAGGGGCTCTGTGCCAGCCATGCCAGGTGAGCATCCCCAGACTTCCTTCCCACCCTTAGCCTTTGATCCTGGCACTCCTTGGTGGGTGACAGGACCGATGTCCCCACCTCGTGCCCTGCCTGCCCTCCTGGTTTAAATCACTCTGAAGGCAACAGGTTGTGAGCTGAGGAGCCCTTAAATTATCTGAGAGAGTTTATGAACTTTCAGAGCAGGGAACGAATGTGACATTTCCTCACCATAATAAATGTTCATCAGAGATGACTTGAGCCAAACAACCTTGGGCTATGAAGCCATTGGGCTATGGAAAAAAAAAAAAAAAAGAAAAGAAGACCTTTGACAAAACAATCTCCTTTAAACGTGGCTTTGCTGGAATTAGGGCCCATTACCATCAGATGCTTTAGTGTTCTGACCTCGTTAGGTTCCCATTATTTTGACAGTTCACTGGATATTAGGGATATTTCACCCCAGAGGAGCATCCTCCCAAAGTGAGGTGTCCGCAGCTGCTGTCTGTGGTGCTCGGGGTGGATTCAGCTCGATCCGGAGTGCAGCTTTTCCCTGCTGCACTTCCTAAACAGGGCATTTTGGACCAAGGGAAAGGGATGAGGAAAGAAATTCCTTCCCCTGGGACCACGTAGTGAAAAGGCACCCCAGTGTTTAATGGTTAGGGCTGGCACGGTGCTGAGCGTGGCTGTGTTGCAGCACTCAGGAACCTTGCTTGCGGATGGGGAACAATCCTGGCCCCGTCCACATGTGGGTTCTGCACTGAGTGGGTTTTCTCCAGGGACCAACCTTGCATGGTGCTGAGCTTGGCTCTGTTGCAGCACTCAGGAACCTTGCTTGCAGATGGTTGGGGAGCCCTGGGGAGCAACCCTGGTCCTGTCCAGATATAGGTCCTGCACTGAGGGGGTTTTCTCCAGGGATCATCCTTGCTTGGCTCCATTGCAGCACTCAGGAACCTTGCTTGCAGATCTTTGGGGAGCAATCCTGGCCCTGTCCACATGTGGTTCCTGCACTGAGGGAGTTTTCTTCTGGGACCAGCCAAGCAGTGCCTGAATAAATAGGCGAAGTGGATGCAATTCCAAACTCGTATCATGTTGCAGTAATCAGAGGATAAAATTGTTCTTCTCTGTGACCTTGTTACAACCATTTGTGAAGTCTGTGGAGGGAATTGCATGTCTGGATCCCTCCTGCCCCTCGAGAGCTTCCTGTTCCTCTCTCTGAAGTCAGTTGAAGAGGAGCTTCAGATGGGGAAGGGGACAGGGTGGTAACTGTGGGGACTCCCTGAGAGGTTGGTTGGGTTTGGGATGAGCTCCGTGGGGAGCAACCACCTCGGGAAGGACCTGGATGCACCAGTGCTGCGTGGTGGGAATCAGACAGAGGGCTGGGGTCTGATTAGTGCCCATTAATTGAGTTTCTTTTGATAGTGCAAGCTTGAGTTTATTGCAGAAACTCCAGGCACGACTGGAGGGCTGCCTGCTATTATCAGGGCAAATAAATATGGGTTAGCAACAAATCTGAAACATCTGCTGGGGATGGAGCAGTCTCTCTTCAGACTTCCCCAGTAAAGCTCCATTTATGAGTGAGGGGAGGTGGAGTGGGAGCCCCAGCGCCGAGGAATGTGTGCAGGAGGCAGATCTTTGGTGCTCCAGCCACTGCTGAGTGGGTCTGACTGGCTGTGCTGGGGGCTCTGACCTCTGTGGGATCTCCACTGCTCCCAGCAGCACACTCCCACCACTGCCCCAGGCCAAAGCTTGACCTGTGCAGGGCAGGGGTGGGGGTCCTGTGGCTCTTTCCAGCACTGGAAATGGTGTGGTGCTGGCTGCTGGACCCCAGTGCTGGCAGTGTCCTTGGTGTCTATGAGGCTGGTGGTACTCAGAGCTCTGCTTTAAAGGCTTTTTCCAACCTACACCATTCTGTGCCTCCACATCTGGAGTGTCTCAGGCTTTAAAACCATTCCCAGCCTCCTCCTGCACCAAAAGTTGCTTGTACCAAAGAGCTGAAATCCCAGAATAGCAGAATCCCGGATTGGTTTTGGTTAAAGAGTCCTTTTAAAGGTCCTCAGCTCCAAATTCCCTGCAGTCAGCAGGGACATCTGCAGCAGTTTACTCAGAGTCCCAGACAAGCTGAGCTGGAATGGTTGCAAGGAATGGGGCATCAACCACCTTTCTGGGCAACATGTGCCAGGGTCTCATCACCCTCACTGTCAAACATTTCTTCTACCTCTCCTTTGTCCTGTCACTGAAGGCTCTGCTCAAAACTCTGTCCCCAGCTTTCTAATAGGCCTTTAGGTATTGAAAGGCCACCAGAAGGTGTCCCTGGAGCCTTCTCTTCCCCAAGCTGAACAGCCCCAATCTGAGGGAAAAGCTACCTGAGAGAGCAGCCAAACATGGGTTGTAGCCACTGAGGACGAGGATGGTGCTCTGAAGCTGCCCAGGGGCTGAGCTCAGCCACCCTTGGGGATAAGTTCTGGGGGAGGGAGGAGAGGTTTTCTCACAGGAACCTGATGGGAAAAGCAAAACCTCTGCCGTGGGTCACTGAGTGCCTGGCAAACGATACCTTGGGGAGCTGGGCAGGCTCAGGAACCAGGAGGTTTGCCCCAGAAATCGGTGAGGAACTGGAAATGTGCTGAGAAGATGGGAATGTGCCACTTGGCAGGAGCTGGTGTGGGGCAGGGACCCTGGGGTACTCTGGTGCCTGGGATGCCATAGGATTGATCTCATGAGGATTGATGGAGATTTAGGATCTAGGCTGCCTTGCACCCATCCTCACACCCAGCATCCTGGCACTGGGACCCTGGGATCCTTGGCACCGTGGTTCTTGCTTGGTGCCCTCAATACTCCAGAAGTGTGCGTGGTACTGCACACCAAGGCAGGAGCACTCTGGTGGGCAGCACACATCCTTCCATGGTCCTGTGTGGAGGTTCCTAGCCGTGTGCTGGGACAGCCAGAGTTGGACAAGAGAGCCTGGAAATTCAGCTCAGATGAGACCTCAGGTTCTAAGGTGTGTTCTGGAGCATCTCCTCAGGTGTCTCCTGAGGTGTGTTCTGAGGTGATTCCTGAAATGTCTTCTGAAGTGTCTCCTGAGGTATGTCCTGAGGTGTGTTCTGAGGTGGTTCCTGAAGTGTCTTCTGAGGTGTCCTTTGAGGTGTGTCCTGAGGTGTGTTCTGAGGTGATTCCTGAAATGTCTTCTGAAGTGTCTCCTGAGGTATGTTCTGAGGTGATTCCTGAAGTGTCTTCTGAAGTGTCTCCTGAGGTATGTTCTGAGGTGATTCCTGAAGTGTCTTCCGAGGTGTCCTCTGAGGTGTGTCCTGAGGTGTGTTCTGAGGTGATTCCTGAAATGTCCTCTGGGGGATGTTCTGAGGCCCTTGCTCATCATGAGCGTCAAAGGTGATCCTTGCTGAACACGAATGAGCCTGGAAATTCTTCTACATATTGGTGTGGGTCCAGGGCTGAGCAGTGCCTTGGAGCTGCTGATAGCAGGAAATCTGTGTTTATTTTTGGATGCAGAAGGTGCCTGGTCCTGGCTCAATGGCACTGCCCATGTTGGTGGGGGGCAGTGTGGGGCACAGGCTGGAGCTGAAGCCCAGGGCACGCCGAGTTGAGCGCTGGAGGACGTTGCGGAGACGAGATCGGCGTTAACCTCACCTTCTAGGAATTCGAGGAAGCCACCTTGGCCACCCTCCTCTGTCCTCCCTCGGTGTCTGAGACAGCCCAGACCCTGTCAGCTGGTCCTCTGCCTGGAGCCTCCTAAATCAGTGCTCTGCTCCCCCTTGCTCCCCAGCATGAGCCTATCTCCTCGCGGCTGGAGAGCGGCCAAACGCGATCGCTTCTCTGAAGGACTCGCTAAATATGCTCAGCAAAAGAATTTAATTAGCCTCTTTCTCTTCCACAAGAAGCTTTGTCAGAGAGAGAGAAAAAAAAAAAAGAAAAAAAGGGGGAAGAAAAGGAAAAGAAAAAAAAGACTCCCTGTCTTTCCAGTCCATCTCCTCAGCTAATTGTTGTAGCCTCTCTGCTCTCTTTGGGGCTTGTGGTGTTGTCTCCTTGCTTGGAAAGCTCAGAGGAGCAGAGCCTGGTCAGAGGATCTCAGGATGCAGGATGTTAGGGGTTGGAACGGACACAAGGAGTCATCAAGTCCAACCCCCCTGCCACAGCAGGACCAGGCAATTTATCACAGATCACAGAGGAACACATCCAGACAGGCCTTGAAGGTCTCCAGAGAAGGAGACTCCACAACCACTCTGGGCAGCCTGTGCCAGTGCTCTGGGACCCTTCCAGCCAAGAAGTTGCCCCTTGTGTTGAGCTGGAACCTCCTATGCTGCAGCTTCCATCCATTGCTCCTTGTCCTATCCCAGGGAGCAAGTGAGCAGAACCTGTCAAATCCCCTCTATGGCTTCTCTTTTCCAGACAGAGCAGCCCCAGGTCCCTCAGCCTCTCCTCGTAAGTCATGCCCTCCACTCACCTCATCATCCTCATAGCACTCTGCTGGACCCTCTCCAGCAGATCCCTGTCCCTCTTAAATGGAGGTCTGCAAGCTGCTGTTTAGACCTGGATAAACCCTGTGGCCAAAAGCCTTACCTGAGAATTCTTCATCAGCACGAGCCAAGAGCAGTATCCTTGCAGTTAAAATCACAGAATGGGGTCCATTGGAAGAGACCTTTCAGGTTACCAAGTCCAACCCTTAACCCAGCACTGCCAAGTCACCACTGAAAAATGTTCCTCAGCACCACATCTTCATGGCTTTGAAACCCCTCTAGGGATGGGGACTCCACCACTGCCCTGGGCAGCCTGGGCCAGGGCTGCACAACCCTTTCCATAGCCAGCCTGCTGCAGCAAGGCCACAACAACTGATTTGGAAGGCAGGGAGCTTTTGATTTTCCCTTTCAGCCTCTTGATTTTTTTTCTCTTGAAAGGTTCACATGGAAGAGAAAGAGCCCAATTCAACTCTTTTGCTGCACCTATCTTGCCAGTTATCGCCAGCTATTTTCACAGCCACACCTCAGTCAGGCCAAGGACCACCCAGGGCAGGACCTTCATGGTGCATGGGGAGCAGATGGATGTGGCTGGAGCTCAGGAGCCCTTGAATCCTCTGATGGGGGCTGGCTGAGGTGGCTGCTGCCAGGCTAACGAGTTGGGAACCAATTTGTTGTGAAATTTATGAAATGCTGTGTGACTGCGAAGGAACCCAAAGACAGACTCTCTTAAAATGATATCCTTGTTAATAATCTCCCTCATCCATCACTGCTGCTCAAGGATCCTCTCGCTTTCATGCAGGATATAAATTGGGGGAGGGGCCCTGGAGGTGATGGGAATTGCAAACAGCTGGCGGACCACAAATTGCTCCTCCTGCCTCATCAGAGATTGCTTTTGAGAGCAGTGATGGCCTCATCCTCTTGCCCCTCACAGCCCCTTTAGCTCTTGCTGAGCTCGGGTCCTCTCTCAGGTTGTTCTTCTCCAGGATAAGCAACCCCAAGGCTCTCAGCCTTTCCTCCTCACAGAGGTATTCCAGGCCCATCAGCATCTTTGTAGCCTCCACAGGACTCTCTCCACTAGTTCCTTGCCTCTCTTGAACCAGATTGCCCAGGACAGGACCCAATACTCTGGATGTGGCCTCACAGGACAGAGCAGAGGGCAGAATCCATATTTTTGTCATAGTAGAGGGTAGAATCCATATTTTAATTGTACCTACTCCACACTCACACTGCTCCATGTGCCCACAAGCATGGAAGTACCAGAACCTCCTGCACAGCAGTCACCATCCTCTTCCTCTTCCAGCATTTCTCAAGAGCTGGATTCAAATCCGACTTGACATGTTAAGAACATCACAACTTGGGTAACCAACACCCCAAAGAGGCCTGATTTTTGAGGGAGAGTGTTCCTTGAACCCTCCCCTTTTGTTTCCTGGGCGAGTCATAGAATCATAGAATGGTTTAGGTTGGAAGAGACCTCAAAGATCATCCAGTTCCAACTGCCCTGTGCCACAGGCAGGGACACCTCCCACTAGATCAGGACGCTCAAGACCTCATCCAGCCTGGCCTAGAACACCTCCAGGGAGGGAGCAGCCACAACCTCCCTGGGCAACCTGTGCCAGTGTCTCACCACCCTCACTGTGAAGAACTTTCTCCTAACATCCTGTTTAAATCTCCCCTCTGCCAGTTTGAACCCGTTCCCCCTTGTCCTGTCATTACAAGACCCTGTGAACAGTCCCTCCCCAGCCCTCCTGTAGCCCCCTTCAGATACTGGAAGGTTGCTATAAGGTCTCTTTGAAACCTTCTCTTCTCCAGGCTGAAAAGTCCCAACTCCCTGAGCCTGTCCTCATAGCAGAGCTGCTGCAGCCCTCTGATCATTTTCGTGGCCACTCACCACTTCTGCACGTCTTGGCCACCGCTTTTCCTTCCCAGCATTTGCACCGTGGCCAGAGCCGATGCTGATGTTGGCTTTTGTCTGGAGCTAAGGGTTAAGGGGAAGGGCTCAGCCCACCGACTACACAGCGAATGCAGCTCTCCTTGCTGGGGCTGCACTGTGATACATTTAAACTTTCATCTAGCATGAATACTGCGGGTCAGCCACCAGACAGATTCACCAATTATATTTCCCCCTATTAGCTGAAATATGTTTCTCATTTGGCCATGGCTTTGTTTTATTAGACCCCTGGCAGCCGGGGTTGACCCCGCTTCAAAATAACCTTTTCAGATCGTTTAGCCCGAGCCTTTTGCAAATTCGGGCTTGATAAAGCAAAAATGTGCCAGCCTA
>VWZI01021174.1:237706-251642 GCA_013396835.1 Psilopogon haemacephalus | reverse complement strand
TATTCTATTCTATTCTATTCTATTCTATTCTATTCTATTCTATTCTATTCTATTCTATTCTATTCTATTCTATTCTATCCTATCCTATCCTATCCTATCCCAAACCCACCTGGCCATGTTGCTGTGTGACCTTACCTAGGTGACCCTGCCTTGGCAAGAGGGGGGGGTTGGACTCGATGATCTTTAGAGCTCCCTTCAAACCCAACCACTCTGCATTTCTGTGGTGGTGGCCAAGCCAAGCCCCCATCCCTTGCCCCAGCTTGAACCCCTGCATCTTGCTCACCAGCCAGGTCCCCTTAATCAAAGTTGAGCTGCCTGGATGTTTCTGCTCGTTACAGGCAGCCCTGGCATCATCTCACTCCTCTCTGCCTCCTCCTGCCAGCACAGATGAAATTGCAGGTGACACCCAGGGCCAGGCATCTTCTCGGCAAGATACTTTGCCCAGCTCTTTCTCCATGGCACCCGTGGCAAAGCCTGGCCAGGAGGGGCACGCCCAAGCCCCCCTGCCACCTCCTCTGCCCAGGCGCAGGGTTAGGGGACGGCAAGCAGCAGGCGTCTTCAGCCTCCTCCTCAAGCCAGCTGCGATTTAGAAGTGCCTCTGATGACTTAATTTGCTCCCGAGTATCTCAGTAATTATCTTTATGGGTCTTATTTCTGTCCTCTGGCATCGTTTCTGCCGCTGCTAAGTGAGCCTGGCGCTCGGGCGCTGCTGGCCGTCTGGCCCAGCCTCCTCCCCCCCCCAGCCCCCGGGAGCTCAGATCCGATTATCCTGCCCCCACGCTGATTCATTTCTGGATTAATTTCGTGGAAAAGGTGAGCTGCCTCCCTCTGCCTGCCCGTGCTGGAAGCTGACAGCCCTGCTGCCTCCAAACGAGCCCAGGATGCCAGCCTGGAGGGGAGGTAGGGGAAGGGACGGTCCGGTCCGAACCCACACCCATTGCTCAAGCAATGGGCACCCGCGGCAGCTTGCCCAGCATCACGGTGCCCAGCTGGGTTTGGAAGCTCTCCACAACCTCTGGAGGCAGCCAGGCCTCCAGCACCCTCACAGTGAAGAAGTTTCTCCTCCTGGGTTTGTGCCCGTTGCCCCTTGTCCTGTCGCTGGGCAGCACTAATGAGAGTCTGGCCTCAGGTTCTTGCCCCCCACCCTTTAGCTCTTGCTGAGCGCTGCTCAGATCCCCTCTCAGGCTGCTCTGCTCGTTGAATATTAGGAGAAAATTCTGCACCAGAAGGGTTCTCAAAGACTGGAACAGACTCTCCAGGGAGGTGGTGGAATCCCCATCCTTGAGGCCTTGAGCAAGCTGTTCTAGTGGGAGGTGTCCCTGCCTATGGCAGGGGGTTGGAACTGGATGAGCTTTGAGGTCCCTTCCAATCTAAACCATTCTATGATTCTATGATTCTTGGAAGTGTTTAATAGAGGCAGAGATGTGGTGCTGGAAGGACATGGCTTAGCACCAGCCTTGGCAGAGTTAGAGAGTGGTTGGTCTTGGTGATCTTAAAAGGCTTTTGCAACCCAAACAGCTCTCTGGTTCTCCAGGCTCAACTGCCCCAGGCAGGGCTCTCAGCCTTTCCTCCCCACAGAGCTGCTCCAGGCCCCTCCAGCATCTTTGGAGCCTCTGTTGGACTTTCTCCAGTAGTTCTTTTGTCTCTTGAGATAAGGAGCCCAGCAGCTCTGTTGAACTTCACCCCTTGGCTGTCCAGATAATTGCCACCCCCTTGTTCCACAGCTCTACATCCCACATTCCAACAGGATCAGTGCATCCCACTAACCCCCCCCCAACCATGCCTTACACTGCCTCCTTGCTCACCATTGCCAGCTCACAGCAGCAGCCAATTTCCCTCACCACTGATCCCAGGCCTGCACTACAGGCAGCAATGCAGCGTGAAGGAGGAGGAGGAGCAGGAGGATGCAGCAGGGTGCCCAGAGCCATGCCAGCCCTTCCCATCTCTAGCTGAGGAGCAGGAGCCTGAGGAGAAGCAGCATCCTCAGGAAAATATCATGTCCAATTAAGTCCAGCAGCCTGGTCCCGTTGGATTTCATTCCGTGCCCGTTACAGGAATCCTGAGCTTTATTTAAATGATAAATCAAATCATGGCCCTGCTGCCTTGGCCCAAGCTTCTGCTGCTCCTCCTCTCTGCAGCAAGGCAGAGGAGGCTTCTACTTGATTAAATGTTCCTTTGGCTCTGCCACCTTCACCCTGCCCTGCTCTGCTCCCAGCCTGGGGCTGGTGGTGGCATCCATGTGGAGCTGGGCATTGGCTCCTGGAAGGATATGGATAAGCTGGAGAAGTGGAGAACCTCATCAGGTTCAGCGAGGCCAAATGCAAGGTCATGCACCTGGGATCAGTCCAGGTTGGGGGCTGGAGGGCAGCCCTGAGAAGGTGCTGGGGGTAGGTGCAAAGCTGGACGTGAGCCAGCACTATGTGCTCACAGCCCAGCCCCAGCCATGTCCTGGGCTGATGGGCAGCAGGGGCAGGCAGAGGATTCTGCCCCTCTGCTGTGCTCTGCTGAGACCTCCCCTGCAGTGCTGGGGCCAGCTCTGGGGTCCTCAGCCAAGGACAGACAGGGACCTGTTGGAGTGGGGCCAGAGGAAGGCATGGAGATGATCCAAGATTTCAAACCTCTCTGCTGGGAGGCCAGGCTGAGGGAGTTGGGGTTGTTCAGCCTGGAGAAGAGAAGGCTCCAGGGAGACCTTCTGGTGGCCTTTCAGTGCTTAAAGGGACCAAGAGGAAAGCTGGGGACAGACTTCTGAGCAGGACAAGAGGTGATGGTTTGAACCAAAAGAGGGAGACTCAGAGTGGAGAGAAGGAAGAAATGTTTGACACTGAGGCTGGTGAGAGCCTGGCCCAGGTTGCCCAGAGGTGAGAGGTGCCCCATGCCTGGCACCACTGCAGGTCAGGTTGCTTGGGACCCTGAACAATCTGCTCTAGATGCCCCTGCCGAGTGCAGGGGGTTGGACTGGATGACCCTGATGAAAAAGTCCCTTCCCACCCAAACCAGTCTGAGATTCTCTGACGCTCACATTTGGCCACCTGAGCATTAAACCACCACCTCTCACCTCCCTTCTGGTGGGGCTGGTTCTGGAGCCTCCTGCTGGAAGTCTCCTGAGCTCCTGTGAAAAGCCATCTCATAGGGGGTGACAGGAACCCTCCCGGGATCTCCAGCTGGGTTATTTAAACGCTAATGAGAGCTGATGGCCAGAGCTGAGGGAGCAGCTCCGGGGTCAGCCCCCACCTCTCTCTGCTTGGGGTCTCTCTCTCATCAGCACTCAAAGTGTTTAATTGCCTTGGGGGTGAAGCTTTCCCATTCTCCCTTAGAAGAGCATTTGAGTTTCAGGAGGGGGTTACCAGATGAGGGAAATGAGATGAATTCTCTCATTTTCAGTTTCTGGAAGGGCTTGGCTCATGATGGTTCTGGGTGTTTACGTCCATGCCATAAAAAAAAAGACATCAGTTAACAGCCATGCCCCATGCCTGCTGGTGATTTGCACTTTCCCTGCCAGGAAATGCTGCTAAAAACACTTTTCCCCGGGCCACGTGCATGGTGGGAAGGTGGATGGGTGGAGGAGACCTGCTGGGAACTGATGAGACCATCTCCCACCCGGTCAGAGCTGGGTCTTTGGGAGGGTTTTGCTGGTAAAGCACCACCCAAACATCCCAGGAAAGCATAGGTCCGTTGGTTCCTGGGCAATGGTGGAAGCATCTCCTGCCAGGTCAGAGCTTTGAAGGGGTTTTGATGATGATGCTCTGTCACACCACAAGGATTTGGTGTCCAAGCTTCTCAGCACAGCACCAGTCTGTTGGTTCTTGGGCACTGGTGGAAGCATCTCCTGCCAGGTCAGAGCTTTGAAGGGGTTTTGCTGGTGATGCTCTGTCACACAACAAGGATTTGGTTTCCAAGCTTCTCAGGGCAGCACCAGCCCAGCCCATTGGTTCTTGGGCACTGGTGGAAGCATCTCCTGCCAGGTCAGAGCTTTGAGAGGGTTTTGCTGGTGATGCTCTGTCACGTCACAAGGATTTGGTGTCCAAGCTTCTCAGGGCAGCACCAGTCCATTGGTTCATTGGTTGTTGGGCACTGGTGGGAGCATCTCCCACCAGTTCAGAGCTAGGCCTCTTGAGTGGGCTTCTCTGGTAATGCCCTGGATTTGGTATCAGTATCAGGATGGTGTTGGGGTGGCATCAGTCCTGTGCTAGGGCACTGGTGAGTGGCACCTGGGTGGCATTGAGGCAGTATTGAGGTGGCACTGGAGTAAGGTCAGGACGACACTGGGACAGTATGAGGATGGCATTGGGGAGTCTTCAGGGTTTGCATTGAAGAGGCATTGATGTGGCATCAGGGCTTTGCTGGGGCAGTGCTGGGTGGCATCTGGGTATCAAAAGGGTGGCATTGGGGCAACTCTGGGGTAACATTGGGGTGGTATTGGGGTTTGCTTTGGGGTGGCATTGATGTGGCATCAGGGCTGTGCTGGGACACTGTGAGTTGACATCAGGGCGGTATTGAGGTGACACTGGGGGTAGCATTGAGCTGGCATGGGGCCAGCACCTGGATGGCCTTGGGGTGACTCTGGGGTTTGCATTGGGGTGTCACTGATGTGGCTGTGGCACTGTCGGGTGTCATCGGGATGGTATTGAGGTGACACTGGGGGTAGCATCAAGCTGGCATGGGGCCAGTACCTGGGTGGCCTTGGGGTGACTCTGGGGTTTGCATTGGGGTGGCACTGATGTGGCTGTGGCACTGTCGGGTGTCATCGGGACGGTATTGAGGTGACAGTGGGGGTAGCATCGAGCTGGCATGGAGCCAGTACCTGAGTGGCCTTGGGGTGACTCTGGGGTTTGCATTGGGGTGGCGCTGATGTGGCTGTGGCACTGTTGGGTGTCATTGGGGCGGTATTGAGCTGACACTGATGTGGCTGTGACACTGTTGGGTGTCATTGGGGCGGTATTGAGCTGACACTGATGTGGCTGTGGCACTGTCGGGTGTCATCGGGGCAGTATTGAGGTGACAGTGGGGGTAGCATCGAGCTGGCATGGGCCCAGCACCTGGATGGCATTGGGGTGACTTTGGGGTTTGCATTGGGGTGTCACCGATGTGGCTGTGGCACTGCCGGGTGTCATCGGGGCAGTATTGAGGTGACAGTGGGGGTAGCATCGAGCCAGCACTGGGATGACATTGGGGTGACTTTGGAGCTTTCGCTGGGCTGTCAGTGGGACCGCAGTGGGGTGACCCTGAAGCACCTCACGGCCGTGAGGTTGCCCTCCCTGGCTGTCTGTTGGCCGGCGGTGCCTCGGCTGCGGCGGTGCCTCGGCGGCTGCGTGCGGCGGTGTCTCGGTGGCGGCGGCGGCGGCGGCGGTGTCTCGGTGGCACTAATACCTCGTGGAGGAGACAAATGGGAAGTGACACGTGTGTGTGTAGCCGGGGATTCGTGGTGACGCTTTGACTGCAGATAATAAAGTGCTCGCCCTGGGGTGATCCAATTCAGCGGCAGCCGCCTCGGCACAGCCGCGCACGCCGGCGACGGTGACGATGGCAGGGGGAAGGAAGGGGCTTAGAGAGGAGAAAAGGGAAGAAGGCGGAGGGGAAAAAAAAAGAAAAAACAAACAAACAAAAAAAACCCCTCCAACAACAAAATAACTAAAAGCCTGTTTGAAATGACATGTCAGCCCGGAGAGGGGACGTGTTCAGGGGTGGGTATCTGGGGACGGCGCAGCTCAGCGCGGCCCTTTGTGCTTTGTCATGAGTTCCCTTGTCTGTGCAGATTAGGGCTCGGCGAGGGCTTTGCCACCTCCGGTTATTCCCATGGATTCCTCCTCTTCTTTCTCTGGCTGGTTTGGATTGAAGCCCCAGAAGAAGCTGGGATGTGTTGGTGGAGGGGGGACAGCAGACCCAGCATCCTGCTCCTTGCTCCGGAATCCTATTCCCTGACCCCCGGCACCCTGCTCCTTGCTGTATCACCCTGATCCTTGATCCATCACCCTGATCCCTGACCCCCCAGCACCCTGCCCCTTGCTGTATCACCCTGATCCTTAATCGATCACCCTGATCCCTGACCCCCCAGCACCCTGCTCCTTGCTGTATCACCCTGATCCTTGATCCATCACCCTGATCCCTGACCCCCCCAGCACCCTGCTCCTTGCTGTATCACCCTGATCCCTGACCCCCCAGCACCCTGCTCCTTGCTGTATCACCCTGATCTTTGATCCATCACCCTGATCCCTGACCCTCCAGCACCCTGCTCCTTGCTGTATCACCCTGATCCTTGCTCCAGCACCCTGATCCTTGATCCAGCACCCTACTCTCTGGCTCCAGCACCTTGATCCTTGAACCAGCACTCTTGTCCCTGTCCCCAGCACCTTGATCCCTGCCCCAGCACCCTGATCCCTGCCCCAGGCACCCTGGCCCCTGCTCCAGCACCCTGATCCTTGGCTCCATCATTCCATTCCTGACCCCCAGCACCTTGCTCCAGCACCCTGACCCCAACACCCAGCTCTGCCCTCTGACCCCATGGGATGGGCAGGGAGGTTCCTGCACAGAGCTGCTGCCCATGGGGGTAGGGCAGGCAGTTCCTGCTTTGCCACCTGGGTTTTGGACCCAGGCTTCCAGGATTTGATTGATTTATTCAACTGCAGCAGGTTTTGTTTGTTTTCCTCCAAGTGTTTCCCAAATATTGAGGTTTCTTCCAAGTGTTTTCCAAATGCTGAGGTTTCTTCCAAGTGTTTTCCAAATATTGAGGTTTCTTCCAAATGTTTTGCAAATATTTAGGCTTTAGCTCTTCCAAAAGCTGCTCCCAGTGTTGCAGGCAGAGGGGGGAAAAAAAGGGAATTTTGATGTTTTTTGAAGCTGTGAAGGCATTGGGATCTCCTTGCTGGGAGGGGAACAGGGAGCCTGGTCCTGAAGTCAGGAGTCAAGCTCTTGGTTCTTGAATTTAATTCAGGTGGAGGCTGCAGCAGGATTATTTTTTAATGAGAGCCACTGGCACCTGGATCACTGCTCAGGTCCTCAGTGTCTCCTCCTGCACTCGGCATCTCTCCTCTTCCCACCCCTCCCTGCAAATTAAACTCTGCCTAATTGCTGCCCTTTTGTCCCCGTGGCTTGGGCAGGCAGAGTGGGAGGGAAACGCCAGTTCAGCACTGGGAAGCACCAGTAAAAGGAGCAGGATGGAGAGGGAGGGAGAGGTCTGGGAGGATGTTCAAGGCAGGGTGGTCCCCAGGAAATGTCCCTTCCCAGGGTGAATGTGATGTGCTGGGCTAACTGTTGGACTTGAGGAGCTTAAAGGTGTTTTCCAACCTAAACCACTCTGTGATTCCATGTTGGGAATTCCAGGCAGAGCAGTCAAGGCTTTGTGTTGCATTTTGGGGCAGAACACCATGGCTGAGCCCTCAGATGCTCCTCCTGGATGGCTGCCCAAGTGTTGGGTGTACTGCTGACTGGCCAGCATCCCTGGCAAACCCACCAGAGCCCATCCACAGTGCTAAGCCATGACCATGTCCAGGTGCATCCAGTACCCTTCCCATCCTTCCCGGTGCTGAGCATCCTTCCCAGTACCAAGTACCCTTCCTGTCCTTCCCAGAGCAGAGAATCCTTCCTGGTGCCAAGTATCCTTCCTATCATTCCCAGTGCAGAGCATCCTTCCTGGTACCAAGTACCCTTCCCATCCTTTCCAGTGCAAAGCATCCTTCCTGTCCTTCCCAGTGCTCAGCATCCTTCCTGGTATCATATATCCTTCCCATCCTTCCCAGTGCTGAGCGTCCTTCCTGGTACCAAGTATCCTTCCTATCCTTCCTGCTACCAAGTACCCTTCCCATCCTTCCCAGTGCAGAGCATCCTTGCTGGTACCAAGCAACCTTCCTGTCCTTCCTGGTACCAAGTATCCTTCCTATCCTTGGTACCAAGTATCATTCCTGGTACCAAATATCCTTCCTGTCCTTCCCAGTGCTGAGCATCCTTCCTGGATGGGGAGATGCTGGGGATGCAGGGATATGTGGGATGGATGGATGGATATGTGGGATACAGGAGATGCTGGGATGCTGGTGGTGGGTGTTTAGGCCAGGAGAGGCTTTTAGGGTATTTCTGAGGACATTCTTTTCCCCTCACATACCTCCCACAGCCACCTCTTGTCCCCATCAGCCACTTTCCACAGCCCTGGCTGCTCTGGGCACGGGGAGAGCTTCCCGACCCATAAACCCAGATTCCTTCCGGATGGCAGCACAGTCGGAGTCTGGGATTTACATCTGTGTCTGGAACTGGGTTTGGTGGCCAATTTGCTAAAGTAAAAAAAGTTGTTTAGCTAGAGGCATAATCTCATAAGCCTGCTCTGCCTTTCCTAATGGCTTCTGGTTCCTGCCTGGCTTTCCAATAACGCTTGGAGCAGGAGCTGGGACTAATAGCAAAAGCCCTGGGATGAGGACTGCAGGCGCTGCAGGTTCCATTTACAGGAACAGAAGAGGCCAGAAACAAAACAATTGAAAATTCCAATAAAATTCAACCCAAAGCTTTGGCTGCTGAGCAGATTCAATTATTGAGCTGTTACCGAATGCAGGCTATGAAAAGAAATAGAGCAGGGCAGGGAGGGAGGGAGGGAGGAATGGGGGTGCTGGCCACATCCCATGGGAATGCTGGAGGTGGAAGCATAGAATCATGGAATTGTCAGGGCTGGAACAGACCTCAGGGATCATTTAGTTCCAGACCTCCTGTCGTAAGCAGGGACACCTCACACTAGATCAGGATGCTCAGAGCCACATCCAGCCTGGCCTTAAGCACCTCCAGGGATGAGGCTTCCACCACCTTCCTGGGCAATCCATTCCAGGGTCTTACCACCCTCATGGTGAAGAACTTCTTCCTAACATCCAGTCTGAATTTACCCACTGATAGTTTTGTTCCATCCCCCCCAGTCCTATCACTACCTGACAGCCTAAAGAGTCCCTCCCCAGCTTTCCTGTAGGCCCCCTTCAGATACTGAAAGGCCACAGTAAGGTCTCTTCAGAGCCTTCTCCTCTCCAGCATCTCATGGGACAAGAAGCTGTTGGTAGGGATCTGTCCCCAGGTTGGGTTTGGTTTAGGGATGATAAAAACTGGGGTTGCTCACAGTGGTGTGCCCAGCTGAGGTGTGCTGGGTGAGGATCCCAGTGTGGCATCCAGGGGTTCAGCTGGACAATGGAGGAAGGGTGCTGGGAGTGGTGGAAGCATCTCCCTGAAGAGGCTCTTGGTGGATGTCTGTCCACAGTCTGGGTTTGGTTTAGGGGTGATAAAAACTGGTGGTGAGCCCAGCTGGGGTGTGCTGGGGGTCAGACTGCCAGATTATGACCCATGGTGCATCCCACCCAGTCCTGGTGTGGCATCCAGGGGTTCAAGATGAAGATGGAGGGAGGCTGCTGGGAGTGCTGGAAGCTTCTCCTGGGAGAAGAGGCTGTTGGTGGGTGCCTGTCCCACCCCATCAAAACTGGAGTTGCTCATGGTGGTGAGCCCAATGGAGGTGTGCTTGGAGTCAAACCCTGCTGGGTGGTGATTTGTGGTGCATCCCACCCAGTCCTGCTGTGATGTTGAAGAAGAAGGGACGGAGAGGACACACAGAGGCAGTGGCTGGTGTCAGGACTGGTGTGGTGAGCCCAGCTGAGGTGTGCTGGGTGTCAAACCCTGCTGGGTGGTGATTTCTGGTGCATCCCACCTGGTTCTGCTGTGATGTTGAAGCAGAAGGGATGGAGGGGACACACAGTGGCAGTGGCTGGTGTGAGGGCTGGTGTGGTGAGCCCAGCTGAGGTGTGCTGGGTGTCAAACCCTGCTGGGTGGTGATCTCTGGTGCATCCTACCCAGTCCTGCTGTGATGTTGAAGCAGAAGGGATGGAAGAGACACATAGAGGCAGTGGCTGTTGTGGTGAGCCCAGCTGAGGTGTGCTGGGAGTCAGACCATGCTGGGGGGTGATCTGTGGTGCATCCCACCCAGTCCTGCTGTGATGTTGAAGCAGAAGGGATGGAAGAGACACATAGAGGCAGTGGCTGTTGTGGTGAGCCCAGCTGAGGTGTGCTGGGTGTCAAACCCTGCTGGGGGGTGATCTCTGGTGCATCCTACCCAGTCCTGCTGTGACAGCTGATGGCTGAAGCTGAAGAAGAAGGGATGGGGGGTGGAGGGGGGGGTACGACACACAGAGGCAGTGGCTGGTGTCAGGGCTGGCGCTGACGGCGTGGGTTTGCATCTGGCAGTAATTANTGCCACAGCCTGGAGTGGTAGGATCGTTAAGGTGGGAAAAGACCTTTCGGAGTCCAAATGTACCCCCAACTGCCAGGACCACTGAAGTATCTCCACAGGTTTCTTCAACACCTCCAGGCATGGTGACTCCACCACCTCCCTGGGCAGCCTGTTCCAACCCTCTGACCACCCTTGCAGCTCCTCGACTCAAATCTAAACCTCTCCAACCCAACTGGCGTGAAGAGTCCCCATCCATGGAGGTGTTCTGGAAAAGCCTGGACGGAGAACTTAGTGCCATTGGATAGGGCTGGGTGATAGGTTGGACTGGATGAGCTTGGAGGTCTCTTCCAACCTGGCTGATCTTATTCTATTCTATTCTATTCTATTCTATTCTATTCTATTCTATTCTATTCTATTCTATTCTATTCTATTCTATTCTACTCCTATTATATTCTATTATACTCTACTATTCTATTCTACTCTACTCCTATTCTATTCTATTCTACTCTATTCCTATTCTATTCTATTCTATTCCTATTCTACTCTACTCCTATTCTATTCTATTCTACTCTACTATTCTATTCTATTCTATTCTATTCTATTCTATTCTATTCTATTCTATTCTATTCTATTCTATTCTATTCTATTCTATTCTATTCTATTCTATTCTATTCTACTCTACTCCTATTCTATTCTATTCTATTCTATTCTATTCTATTCTATTCTATTCTATTCTATTCTATTCTATTCTATTCTATTCTATTCTATTCTATTCTATTCCTATTCTACTCCTATTCTATTCTATTAAGAGGTGGCAAAGACAGCTCCTGGCTTCACCTTGCTGGGTTGTGGTGCTCCTCAGGCACACACTGGCCCCAGTGCTCACCAGTGGGGCGCCTGTGGTTGAGCTTGGTTCAGCCAGGTGGGCAGCTCTGCCCATCCTGCTGCAACAGGCAGCTCCAGGCCTGTCCTCAAAGTGTCACCTGCAGCCCAGGACAAGAAGTGGAATCAGGTTGTGCCAGGGTAGGTTCAGGTTGGATGTGAGGAAAAATTGCTTCACAGGCACTGGAGCAGGCTGCCCAGGGAGGTGGTAGAGTGACCATCCCTGGAGGTGGCTGTGGTGCTGAGGAGCATGAAATGGTGGCAGTGGCTTAGCAGCAGTGGTGGGATTGTGAGCTCTGGGCAGGAGGTTGGGGCTTGATGATCTGGAAGCTCTCTTCCTGCCTCAACAGTTCTGTGTTTCTGTGATGGATTCTGGTGACCCCACACCAGGTAGCCACAGTGCCCACCTGTGATGCTGCCTGCCTCCCATCCTCCCTCCCTCCAGCACTGACCCCGTTTTAAGGCTTAGTTTTGCTCGGGAAAGAGCATTTCCATGGAGCCGGCTCATTAGGGATGCTGCAAGTGTCACCAGCTAATTAGTGTCATGTTAATTGAGTATTCACCATGCTGCCACCTCCAAGGACAGCAGTGCCGGCATGAAGGGGAATGCAGATGTACGAGGCTGACAGTGCCTGCTGCTCTGCCATGCTATGCTGTGCCACAGGGCAACTGGGATCCTGCCTGCAGCTCCCAGTGCCCACCAGCAGTGCCCACTCTACCCGCTCCCATGCACCCATGCAGCTCCCAGCGCCCACTAGCTCCCCCAGCAGCACCCAGTGTGCCTGTCCTGCACCCAATGCCCACCAGCAGCACCCAGGGTACCTGCTCCCATGCAGCTCTCAGTGTCCATCAGCTCACCCAGCAGCACCCAGTGCCCACACTGTCCTGCACCCAGGGTACCTGCTCCCATGCAGTTCTCAGTGTCCATCAGCTCACCCAGCAGCACCCAGTGCCCACACTGTCCTGCACCCAGTGCCCACCAGGGTACCTGCTCCCATGCAGCTCTCAGTGTCCACCAGCTCACCCAGCAGCACCCAGTGCACACATTGTCCTGCACCCAGTGCTTACCAGCAGCACCCAGGGTGCATGCTGCCCTGCACCCAGTTCCCCCAGCAGCACCCAGGGTGCACACTGCCCTGCACCCATGCAGCTCCCAGTGCCCACCATCTCCCCCAGCAGCACCCAGGGTGCATGCTGCCCTGCACCCATGCAGCTCCCAGTCTCAGGAACTCTACAGAGGCTGGACAGATGATGCCCAGCAGGGTGTGCCTGGTGGGGCTGATGATGCATCCCCATGCCTGCACGTGTCCCGCCGGTGCCATCCATCCTGTCTCCTGGCAGCTACATTAAATCCTACTCAAAGGCCCCGGTTTTAATTGGCTTAGTATACTCGTTAATGACAATGTCTGCTTAAGACACCTGTGAAAAGCCCCTAACATCAGCTTAATGGGAGGAAGGGCTGGGGAACTGCCCTGCTGCTCTGATGGGAGAGGATGGAGAGCAGCCACCACCTCATCCCTGCATCCTGCTGCTACCCCAGAGGTGATGTGGGGGCCTGCAGCCACCAGTGCCTCAATTTCCCCCAGAATCCTACGCTTAATGTCATGCCTGGTTCCACCAGCACTGGTAGGGAACTGATCACTCTCCTGTACTGGGCACTGGTGAGGCCACACCTTGAATCCTGGGTTCACTTTTGAGCCTCTCACTCCAGGAAGGGCATTGAAGGGCTGGAGCAAGTACAGAGAAGAGCAACGGAGCTGGGGGAAGGGTCTGGAGAACAGGGCTGGGGAGGAGGAGCTGAGGGAGAACAGGGCTGGGGAGGAGGAGTTGAGGGAGAACAGGGCTGGGGAGGAGCAGTTGAGGGAGAACAGGGCTGGGGAGGAGCAGTTGAGGGAGAACAGGGCCGGGGAGGAGCAGTTGAGAGAGAACAGGGCTGGGGAGGAGCAGTTGAGGGAGAACAGGGCTGGGGAGGAACAGTTGAGGGAGAACAGGGCTGGGGAGGAACAGTTGAAGGGAGAATAGGGCTGGGGATGAGCAGCTGAGGGAGAAAGAAGCTGGAGAGGAGATGTTGAGGGAGAACAGGGCTGGGGAGGAACAGTTGAGGGAGAACAGGGCTGGGGAGGAACAGTTGAAGGGAGAATAGGGCTGGGGATGAGCAGCTGAGGGAGAAAGAAGCTGGAGAGGAGATGTTGAGGGAGAACAGGGCTGGGGAGGAGCAAGTGAGGGGGCTGGGGGTGTTCAGCATGGAGAAGAGGAGGCTAAGAGGAGACCTCATTGCTCTCCACAACTCTCTGAAAGGAGGTTGCAGTGAGGTGTGGGTTGGGCTCTTCCTAGTATCAGGTGACAGAAGGAGAGGAAATAGCCTCCAAATTGTGCCAGGGGAGGGTTTAGGTTAGAGATGAGGAAGAAATTCTTGGCTGCAAGAGTGGTCAGGGATTGGAAGAGGCTGCCCAGGGAGGTGGTGGAGTGCCCATCCCTGGAGGTGTTTGCAAACCCCACCACAGCCATGATGCTGAGGGAGGCGATGTTGGGTGGAAGAATTGTCCTGGCTGATCTTTAGCAGCTCCTTCCCAACCCCAACGACTCTTCACCCATCCCCAGCTCCCAGCTCCCAGCAGGGTGGGATGAGGAGGGGGGGAGGGAAAAAGTAAATCCAGGTCAAGGCACCAAACCCCCCCCCACCCCCTACTCTGCCACTCCTGCTGCCAGAGTCGCTTGTAAGTGGCCTAAAATAAACTCGGTGTGGAGAATGGAAATGTCACTTAACCCAACGGGGGAATCTTTCTCCCAGATTGGATTTTAAACTACATTATACAAGCAATTTCATGGGTGCTTTGCGCTTGCTAGCAGCCACCCCTCACCCCCCTCCCCCCCCCC